>ONZK01002299.1:0-20892 GCA_900322385.1 Pharnaceum exiguum | reverse complement strand
TTACGGTATCTACAGACGTTTATGTGGAATTATTTTGTATCTAGTTTACCGGTGAGTACAATTGTTCTAAATGTGAGTTTTTGGTAGACTCGTCTTGTGCTCTTTGTAAACACTCAATTGACCACTATGTTGTGGACTGACCATTGGCTCTCAAGAATCTCTTCAAGACCTCTTTAGAGAATGTGCCTTTGTCAACTACCTGTGTGGGCATCCATGCCCAGCTGTCTTGGTTGAAGGGTAAATGCCATCCAAACGACACCAATTCATTGTTGCTTGGGTGTCTGGCTTACTTACATACCTTCTGAAGTGAGATGATGAATTCAAACTGTCCTTTGATTTCGTCCATAACTTGTTCCTGTTATGGTGTCTTCGGTTGTTCACCTTCGATCAATTTTTCCATCGCACGTATAGACATGGATTTTGTCTTACTATAGTCCGTAATGCTTGATCAACATGATGCATGTTCGTCATCAGTCATCACATACATCTGCAACGTCGTTGCGTTATGACTATTCACCCGTGCCTCTGGCGCCCCACATTGGTTGCGCATGTTTTCATATATATTTGGATGTTTCGTGAAAACTGGATACCCCTGTTGTTGGTTTTGCATGGATTGCAAGTCGAATCAACGTCATTTTATCTATGGCGAGGCCACCCATAGTTTAGCTTAGTCTGCACAACATTCTGAGCCCGTCGCGATCTCTCTTGCTATTAAATGGTTCTTCACTAACATTTATTTACATTTTTTTTTTCCATATATATATAGTAGACTACTCCATATGCAAATGAGATACACCTTGATGAGACTCATGTCACGTGTCTTTAGTGAACTCATAAAACAGAGCATCGTGTATCTATCGCGCTCATGTAATAAATTAGCAAATGACCTTGTCATTAGGGCTCATAAGAGAGAACTACTTAACTCCTCATTTTAGTTGGTCTATTTTTCTCATTTGACAAAAGTAAAGAAGAACAACCATCAAAAAAAGAAAAGATGAACAATGATCAATTGTAGATACTGTATGTCTGTTTTTTTAAATAATTGGCGATAGGAGATTTTCATTAATAGAATAGGCATACTGCATTTACATCGGGAAACACCCTAGAACATACTAAATCAACTATAATAGTACAAAATTTATCAACAAAACAATTAATTAAAATACTCAAGCACGATTCTTTACTGTCTTCGGTCCATGCCTCGACATCTTTTGTGGAAGCAGAAATCTCGCTAATATTATAATCAATCTTCTGTCGATCTTCATACTGTAAGTTGAATCTTGTATGCACGGTATCCCTAGACTAATACTATTGATCGCACTATAGGCGAAATAGATTCAACTAAGGGAAAACTAACACAGAAAATGGTCCAACTTAGCCGTCCCCTCCCCCCTCCTCTTCTCTCCTCCATTTGCCCATAAATCGGCATTCTCGGCCTGTAATCTTATCTTTTTTAGGTGTTTCTTAGTTCTGCTTGAAT
Organism: Pharnaceum exiguum; assembly: GCA_900322385.1. Classification (NCBI taxonomy): domain Eukaryota; kingdom Viridiplantae; phylum Streptophyta; class Magnoliopsida; order Caryophyllales; family Molluginaceae; genus Pharnaceum; species Pharnaceum exiguum. The sequence goes on along the minus strand of ONZK01002299.1, from coordinate 19,412 downwards.
AAATTAGTCTCCCATATGTAGAAATACTATATGTGTGTTGGCTATTAATTAATGAAAACTCTATTTTTTTCTTTAAAAAAACTTAAACTTAAAAAACTCAAGCAGTGAATCTAGCTTTTTATTTTTTTGGGTGAGATCAATCTAGCTAACATCTATCCTACGATCCTCCTTTACTCTTATATCCATTTAATACAACTCCCCTCTTCCCCCTTTTACAAAATCAAAACAACAAACTACATCATCATATAACTCATACTCTAAGTTCAATTCATTATACGATTCATTTCATCCCCAATTCCCATCACATCTTATGTGGAATTATTTTGTCTCTACTTTACTGGTGAGTACGATTTTTCTAAACGTGAGTTTTTGGTAGACTCGTCTTGTGCTCTATGTAAATACTCAATTGACCACTATGTTGTGGACTGACCATTGGCTCTCAAGAATCTCTTTCACACCTCTTTAGAGACTGTGCCTTTGTCAACTACCAGTGTGGGCATCCATGCCCAGCTGTCTTGGTTGAAGGGTAAGTGCCATGCAAACGACACCAATTCATTATTTGGTGTTTGGCTTACGTACATACCTTGAGAAGTGAGATGATGAATTCAAACTGTCCTTTTATTTCGTCCATAACTTGTTTCTATTATGGTGTCTTCGGGATGAATTGATGCGCACGGTTGTTCACCCTCAATTTTTCCAGCGCAAGTATAGACATGGATTTCGTCTTACTACAGTCCGTAATGCTTGATCAACATGATGCGTGTTCGTCATCATATACATCTGCAACGTCGTTGCGTTAGGACTATTCACTCGTGCCTCTGGCGCCCCCCATTGGTTGTGCATGTATTCATATATACTTGGATGGTTCGTGAAAACTGGATACCATTGTTCTTGGTATTGCATGGATTGCAAGTTGGATCAACATCACTTTATCTATATATAGCCAGCCCACCCGTGGTTTAGCTTAGTCTGCACAACATGCCGAGCCCCTCGCGATCTCTCTTGCTATTAAATGGTTCTTCACTAACATTTATTTACAATTTTTTTTTCAAATATATATAGTAGACTACTCCATAAGCAAATGAGATACACCCTGATGAGACTCATGTCACGTGTCTTTAGTGAACTTATAAAACTCTCTAGCCCTTCCAATGATGGAGCATCGTGTATCTATCGCGCTCATGTAATAAATTAGCAAATGACCTTGTCATTAGGGCTCATAGGATAGAACTACTTAACTCCTCATTTTAGTTGGTCTATTTTTCTCATTTGACAAAGTAAAGAAGAACAACCATCAAAAAAAGAGAAGATGAACAATGATCGATTGTAGATACTGTATGTCTGTTTTTTTTTTTAATAATTGGGGATAAGAGATTTTCATTAATAGAATAGTCATACGGAATTTACATCGGGAAACACCCTAGAACATACTAAATCAACTATAATAGTACAAAATTAATCAACAAAACAATTAATTAAAATACTCAAGCGCGACTCTTTATTGTCTTCGATCCATGCCTCGGCATCTTTTGTGGAAGTAGAAATCTTCATCGCTAATATTATAATCAATCTTCTGTCGATCTTCGTACTGCAAGTTGAATCTTGTATGTATGGTATCTCTAGACTAATACTATGTATCGCACTATAGGCGAAATAAGATTCCATTAAGGAAAATATAACACAGGAAATGGTCCAACTCAGTCGCCCCCTCCTCCCCCCTCTCCTCTTCTCTCCTCCATTTGCCCATAAACCCTAACTCAAATATACTATTCTTCAAGTCGGGAAGGCCGATTTAGGTCATTCTCGGTCTGTAATACTATCTTTTCTACAATTTTTCTATAGTTTTAGGTGTTTCTTACTTCTGTTTTATATGTGTTCGCTATTAATTAATGAAAACTCTATTTTTTTCTTAAAAAAAAAAACTTAAACTTAAAAACCTAAAGCAGTGAATCTAGCTATTTATTTTTTTTTGGTAAAGATCAATCTATCTAACATCTATCCTACGATCCTCCTTCACTCTTATCCATTTAATTAATACAACTTCCCTCTTCCCCCTTTTACAAAATCAAAAAAACTACATCATCATAACTAGTCTCATACTCTGAGTTCAATTCATTATACGATACATTTCATCCCCAATTCCCATCACATCCAAATTCCAATCCCCTCCCCGAGAATCTCGGCTTCCTCTCTGTCTGTCTTCTACTCTTCTTCTATTAACTCTCAAATTCCTTTCCTTTCCGTTTCTGTTCCCATACCTCACCTTCCATTTCATTCCCAATACAACACCAAAACCAACAAAAACAAAACAAAACAAAACCCACTAACATAACTCTTTTTTTCTTCTCCCCCTTCTCCCCTGGGCCCCACCCATGTGCACCCCCCCCTCTCAAACAAACAAACAAACACAACAACAACAACAAAACTGTCAGCAACTCACCACTTCTTCCATTTCCATTTCTTATTTCACCACCTTATCATCATCACATCAAACAGCAAAACAAAATAAAACACGAGAGCTTAGTTTAGTTGAGTTGAGTTGTGCTGCTAAGGTGTGTGTGGGGCCCGCTATGGGGGGCGGCGGTGAGGGTGAAGGTGAAGGTGGGTGCTTAGCCTCGAACCTCCGCCACCTCATAACAAAAATAGCATCAATAAACAACACAAACACTAACTTTCCCGATTTGTTTAAGAAAGATTGTACTGATCTCTGCCGTCGGATCTCTCTCCTTTCTCACTTGCTTGACGAGATCAACGATACCCTTCTTCTTTCCTCTCCTTCTTCTAATAACAACAACACTAATAATAATAATAATAATTCTAATAATAGCTCTAATAATGATATTAATGTTAATGATGATAATGATAAGAATGTTGCTAATAAAGGGTGTGGTTGTTTTTTGGACCTTTTCTTGTCATTGCAAGACGCCAATAAGCTCCTGCATAATGCTGCCACTTTTGATCCCAATGAAGTAAGCTCCCCTTTTCTTTTTCTTTTTCTTTTTCTTAGATCTGATCATCTTTTTTTTACTGTTATTTGGTTGATTTTGTAATGTGTTTAATTAGCTCATTTTGGAGTTTTTCTAGTAATTTGATTGATTTTGTGAAATGGGTAGTTTTTAGTTTTGTGTTTAATTAGCTCATTTTGGAGTTTTTCTAGTAATTTGATTGATTTTGTGAAATGGGTAGTTTTTAGTTTTGTGTTTAATTAGCTCATTTTTAAGTTCTTGTTGAATCTGATTGATTTTGTGAAGTGGGTAGTTTTTAGTTTTGTGTTTGATTAGCTCATTTTGGAGCTTTTCTAGTAATTTGATTGGTTCTGTGAAATGGGTAGTTTGTATTTTTGTGTTTAGCTAGCTCATTTTGGAGTTTTTCTAGTAGTTTGATTGATTTTGTGAATTGGGTAGTTTTTAGTTTTTTGTTTAATTAGCTCATTTTGGAGCTTTTCTAGTAGTTTGATTGATTTTGTGAATTGGGTAGTTTTCAAAATTTGTGTTTGATTAGCTTATTTTGGTGTTCTTGTTGAATTTGATTGATGTTATAATAATGGTAGTTTTGATTTTTAGGGTTTAAGTTGGTGTGTTTGGAGTTATATTGGTGTGAAATGTCTCATCGTTATCTACTTGGTGATGTTAGTTAGGGGAATTAGCATTTTGGATTTGGTTTGTTTGTTTGTTTTTGTGCATTGAGAGGGTTTTAGTTTGATATCATGATATGGATTGTTTGAACATTAGTTACTAACATTTCTTATGGAGCTATGATTGATGTAAAATTCTCGATACATTTCTTAGGACTTTGGTTTTAGGAAGTTTTTAATCTAGTGTGGAAGTAATTAATATACTGGACTTTGGTTTTTAGTCTTGTAGTGCTTGTAAATGATGTGAACTAGTGATGATTTTGTATAACATACTATTTGATTGAAGATATGAGGTGGGAGCTCGTTTGATTTTTGAGCTTGATAAAGCTTTTAAATTGATATTTAAGTGGTAAATATCTTGACTTTGGTCACTGAGCATTTGGTTGAGGGCTTGCAATTGGGTATAGTCTTGCTGATGGTTTTGAATTTTATGTTTTGGATGAACGATAGAAATGGGAGTTGTGCAGTTTCTAAAGTAGAACTTCTTGTCGGGTAGTTTTGAAGTAGAACTTCTTGTTGTTTGCTCGGTTTATCATATTTCATGGTCTCGAATTGAGGTCCATGCCATGATCTTTTGTTCATTTTTGAATATAAATATGTAGCTTGTATTGTGCCTTTTGTTGCGAAACTCCAATTTGTCAGCGAAAAGGTCAAAGTTAGATCATGTCCTGGGGGTATGTGCACTATTAGCTTATTCGATTTGATAGAAAAATAGCTGCAGTCTAGGCAGGGTTTCCCATTATTTGAGGGAAATGCTTGGATCGACATCCGGGATTTGGTTCGCTCATTGCTATGGATGATTAATGTTGAGGACCTATACTTCTTCTTTTTTCTATCCCTTAGGAATTCTTAATTGGGTATTAAGGGGTATTTCGCTCGCACTACAGATCGAAATTGTTCTTTTGGTGCTATACTTTGATTCTTCCAAAGAGTTGGCTGTAGTGTTCGTTCATATTGCAAAAAGTAGCTGGGGTTTTAGTTTGATGCTGCATCATAGCCCTCTCTATATGATGTTTACTTGTTTAGCACACCACATGTCAGATATTTATTGTGCCAATTAGCATTGCACTTTGGCATCTCAGGCGGGTCTAAATACGAGGGACAAGTATCTTTTGGAGCTACCTTTTTCTCCTAGTAAATTAGACGACAGCTAGAACTCGTTAGGCTTGTGTGGTGTGCGTGTTCTCTCTCTTTTTTCTCTTTCTTCTTGCATGCAAGCTGTATCTGGGTTAAACTTAATATGACTGGCATTAGTGTGTCTTGCCTATTATTCATGTGCGATCCTCATGTGGATAATTAATCCTTGTCTTCGTACTCCCAAATATGAAATGTGCAGTTGTCTTTTCTTCTGAAAATCTTATAGGAGCTTCTCTGAACTTCCTATTTGTTGATTTAAGGATGGCGCATGCAAAAGAGTTGCATTTCAGTTTCAGTGTGTCACCTGGAAATTGGAGAAAGCATTGGGGAACATCCCCTATGAACAATTTGGTGTCTCAGATGAGGTTCAGGAGCAGGTAAAGACTTTGTTATGGTCAAGGTGAACTTTATTGTCTTGCGGTGAGTTGCTGTTTTCTGACTATGTAACCTTTTTAGGTTGAGTTGGTGAGAACACAGTTGAGAAGAGCTACAGAAAAATATGGCCCTGTTAATACAAGCAAAATAAGTCGTGCTACCTCTCAGCCATTACTGAATGAGCTAGATCCAATTCAGTCGTGCAACAAAGGCATAGGAAGTTTGCATATTGGAAGTATTGGTAATGTCGATCATGAAGTCAAGAAGTTGAAGTTCAGGAGTGGGAAGCCAGGTAATTCGTCAGGATGCCCGACTGCACATAGACCAGAAAGGGAAGAAGTTTCCGCTACACTATCAACAGTTTGTGAGTTAAACAAGGCCGATTCTGAAAGGGAAGGTAGTAAGTCACCTACGGAACATCAAGAAGAAAGCCAGAAAGCAGACTCTGTGGCCATACCCGAAGATTATCTCTGTCCAATTTCTCTTGAGATCATGAGAGATCCTGTTATTGTGGCCACTGGACAGGTATTTTATCATTAGTACAACTTCCCGTAAGCTCCCAAATACCGATTTGTCCCTAGTGTCTGTGTTTAGTTTTCTTCAATTTAACAGCCTGATCTGAAGGTCTAGCATCTCCTGTAATTAACTAAGAATCCTCTAGCGACATGCATGGTTGATGCCTTGATGGCAACAATTAGCAACATAAAAGACGGTGAGAAATTGAAGGGAATGCTACAAAGGCAAAGGATGGCTGTTGCTCTCAATTTCTTATTTCTTACCCTGGGATACCAAATGAATTATGAGTCATTTCTCCACCCCTCATTATGCTTAATCATTCCATAGGAAAGTGGATTCGAGCTATGTATTTAATGATGTTCTCCTCCATGTAACCTCTTTTTCTGGGTCCCCTAATAATCAGCCAGGAAGCACCATCATAGTTCTTATTAGTTTTTCTTTTATGTGCTTACTATCTGTTTTTGGGTTTCCAATCTGAGGCTAGGTTTAATAATTTCAGCGTGCTAGGTCCTGCTTATTGACCTGTATCTTTTTTATTTTCGCTGACCATTTGACTTGCTTGTGCTATTTTTTGGCAGACATATGAACGCTCTTACATTCAAAGATGGATTGATTCTGGCAATGTGACATGTCCAAAAACGCAACAAAAGCTCCAGAACTTCACTCTTACTCCAAATTATGTATTGAGAAGCTTGATCTACCAATGGTGTGCCAAGAACAATGTTGAGCAGCCGACTGCATTAGTAACTGGGAAAATAAAGAAAAGTGATGGTTCTTTTCGTGATGTAAGTGGTGACATTGCTGCAATTCAGGCCCTTGTACGTAAGCTGTCAAGCAAGACAGTTGAGGAACGCCGATCTGCAGTTACTGAAATCCGTTCACTTTCCAAAAGAAGCACGGACAACAGGATTCTGATAGCTGAAGCAGGAGCTATCCCTGTCCTTGTCAACCTATTAACAATTGACGATGTGGTAACCAAGGAGAATGCAGTTACATCAATTCTCAACCTCTCCATTTATGAAAATAACAAAGAACTAATAATGCTTGCGGGGGCAATCCCATCCATCGTCCAAGTTCTCCGCAATGGAAGCATGGAAGCGAGGGAAAATGCAGCGGCAACCCTTTTTAGCTTGTCGCTTGCAGATGAAAATAAAATAATTATTGGAGCATCAGGTGCAATTCCTGCTTTGGTAGAACTGCTTCAGAACGGAAGCCCTAGAGGAATGAAAGATGCTGCCACAGCACTTTTTAACTTGTGCATATATCAGGGTAATAAAGGCAGGGCGGTCAGAGCAGGGATTATTTCAGCTTTGATGAAGATGTTGTCTGAATCCAATGGTACTATGGTTGATGAGGCTCTTACGATACTCTCTGTTCTAGCTGGCCACCAAGAAGCTAAGATTGCTATTGTTAAGGCCTGCACTATACCTGTTTTGATTGATCTTTTGAGGACAGGTCTTCCGAGGAACAAGGAGAATGCTGCTGCAATTCTTCTTGCCTTGTGTAAACGAGATATGGAGAACCTCTCCTCTTTAAGCAGGCTGGGTGCCGCAGTACCCCTAACGGACATTACAAGGAATGGTACAGAGAGAGCGAAGAGGAAAGCCACTTCTTTGCTGGAACTGCTACGAAAATTACAGCAGCCACAGCATTAATTAACTAATTTAATCCTTGAAATTTTCATATTTTTTTGTCCTTGATTTTTTTTCTTGGCTTATTATTTGACATTGTTATACCGTTTCTTTTTAGATGTGAGCCTATGCATGAGAATGAAAAAGCCATTCTCATTGCTAATGTATTTATTCTTTCTTTGTAAGTGTGAAAGAAATTCAATTCATCTGTTATTTGTAACCATCCATTCATATACAAACGTATTGTTCTAGTGATTCAATCCATCCACAAATCATACTTCCTCCGTTTCAAACTAACTTTGTTCATCTCTAGTGTTTATAGTTCACTTATTTCAGTTTAGTCAGTTCACTTTTACTCTATTAATTCACTTTATTTTTTTTTTAGTTTAATTTTAGTTCACGTCATTATAGACGAACAAAACACACCATAATTGACGTTTCGTTTTACGTGTTTCAGCTTTGACAAAGAATTACATAACAATATAACATATACCTAAGAAAAAAAATTGAAACCCAAATATTATGAAACCTAAATATTATAAAAGTACATCTCAAGACTAATTAATTGACGATAATTCATTTCATGATTTAAAGTGGTTTAATTTTCTTACAAATTAAAATCCAAAATTTGATTCAAAAAGTGAGAACGACAATTATTTTCAACCAAAGGGGTATACTACTTCTGTTTGTGTACTCCCAATATAGGCATAATTTAAGTGAGTACTTGTGCTAACCTTGACATGTTTAAGGGGGTAAAAGAATAAAAAAGCGGGCATTTATTTTTGCTCATTATTTGTAGTGACGAATTTCAAGATCCGTCATCACAGTTGTTTAGTTGGTTAACAAAATATAGGGCTGCGACAATTTCTAATACTTGTGATGATAGACATTGATATCCGTCATGAAGGATAAGAGAACCTGTGGTCATAGAAATGAGGGAGAAGGTGGAGTCGGGTGTTTCAGGCCGTAGGTTTAGGTCTGTATATCCACCATATTATAAAATTTTAAAAATATGAATAAGTGGCTTAGAATGCATGCCCACTTTTTTTTATTCTTTTGCACCCTTAAACATGTCAAGGTTAGCACCAATATTCTAATTTGAGTAGCAGACTGATACTTTTTAAGTTCTATTTAAGTTCATTCTAACTTCTAATTGAAGTATATATAATCTATTTCAGTTCATCTTGCTCTTCACTAATAAGTTACTTGTATGACTTTACTTTCAGAATAAGAAAAAAAAAATCGTTAATTCAGTTGGAATTCCTGTTCTAGCTTTACTCTACTTCAATCAACATTATTCAGCAGGAACTGGATTTGATGTATGGTTGAATATTTGACATATCACTGATTGACTGTATTGTGGGACTCTCCCATTTACTAACTTATCAACATGTTAGGCATCGCACTTAGGAAGCAATGATTAATTATCATAGTAATCTTGACTTTGCATAAATATTTTAGTGGTAGTATTACTAGTTTTTGTAGTGGCAGAGTAGGGCAATGTTATTTTGGTTTTAACTGAACTGAATTAACTTCTATCATATTTCTTTTAAGTATAGAGAAAAATCCTCAACTAAATGGATGGTTTTTTTTAGTCAAACTTTAATGGAACCGAACTGACCTAATCTAAACTAAACTAAACCAATCTAATCCGAAACCGTGAGGTGGAACATGGCCTACCTTTAGTGATATACCATGATTCTAGATGATGAAGGTATTTGATGAGTAACATATATAATGATTGATTTTGTAAATTTTATTTCGGATTACAATGCAGCTGAAAATGCTAGATTCTCAAGATTATGAAGAGATGAGCTATTGTGAGCAATGTTCAAACAACTAAGAGCATGTGCAATAATGGAAGCAACGATGTGAAGTTGCTTCCTTATGATATACTGTACATAAGCTAAAGCAAACTACATGCTAGTTTTGATTTTAGTCTACAATGATACGGCAATTTGATAGCACTTGATTTCTTTATAAATTTGTGCACTCAACTACTTCAACTAAAAATTTGTACCCGGTTGCACTTTTGACATGGTCAAACATAACCTAGACCATGATTTCGGTGTCTTATGACAGTATGTTTTCGTGTACTAACTGTGTAAGTAAACGTTAACTTTCAATGCTTATTTACTTGTATCATAAAAAGTTCATGAGAAATTAGATATCTCATAATATCGGATAATTATTGTGAGGATGAGATGTTGTTTGTTAAAAAATTCTTTGGAGTATTTAGTGTTTGGCATGTCACATTTCAGAGCTTTAGACTTATTTTTTAAAATAAAATATATTAGGGTATTTATCTCTATGTGGGGATAAGTTTTTATTATGACGAACTAAATAGCTTCAACTCCAACTCCAAACTCCAACTTTGAGCAATTACAAGTTACAGTGGCGGATCTAGACATTCATTTTAGTGGTGCCACTTGTGTTTATAAGTAGTGTGGCTAGTAATCTAGTATAAATATTTCAATATTAGTTAACCATTTATTAAAAAAAATCCCACTTTAGGTAACAACGCTTGTCAAACAAAAGCTAGCTAGTTTAAATGTTTAATAGGCACTTGATCAATAGAATACAGTCCTAATTATAATTAATTAAGAGGCAGAATACTGAATTACTTTGAATATCATAAATTACCACTTGCATCAAAGTTAAATTGACCAATTAATTATCTGAGTCAGCCATCAAAAAAAAAAGAATATCTCATTCGACCTTATGTCTTTCTTGTTTTTTGGAAGAAAAAAATGACCGGACGTCATTGGCTCATTGCATATATATTTGTGCCTCTGTGGTTAGATCTTCCTGGACGCATCGGTTGACGGAGAAGCGTTCACATTGACTCTTTGATGTTTTACTATTTATTAATACTCACCATGACACCATGCATGGTTTGTAAAAAACAGACCCCTGGTTTCACGATTTCAACGTAGAAGCTACCAAGGTAAATTTGTCTTCGTTGATGTGCGGGTGTCAATCTGGACTATGCGTCTGTGCCTGTGGAGTGTGGACTATACTGCGTCTGTTAATGTGCTTATGTGCATGCAAGAAATGTTTTTTTTTTTGTCAAGAAATAAAAAAAACAACATACTATAAAGAGTATCTAACAAGTTCTCTACTACAAGAACGCGGCAGATACATTATATCTCAGGTAAAGCAAACTTCAATGGCTATGAAAGGTCCACATCGTAAGTCTCTTCGACGAGCTAAGAATCCACCAAAATTAGTCTATGTATAATTATATCCTTTTACTAATAATGCTCCTTCAAAGATGGATCATCCCACTAGCAGAAACGACAAGACTATTACTTATGTAGCCGCGAGCCCGAAGGCAAACCAGCCTAATCGAGTAAATTGCCAAATGGTTTTTAAACCATTAGGGGTTTTTAGACAAAATAAACTTTCCTTTCACTTTACGTTGTTTACAAATTCGGAAAGGGTTCAAGCACAACAAAAGCTCAACCATAATGTTTATCAATTTATTAAACACTAACGTAACCATAGAGTGAATGACAACCACTGTGTTTATTTAAACAATCCAATTAACCAATATCAATTCTCATTGGTTACGAGTCATAAGGCATAATCATGCATCATAGACATCACAAGGTATAATAAGTTATAATTTTATACGCTTACACATTTTCTATGATAATTTGTAAAATTAAAAAGAATCCAAAAAAACCAACACTACCATTAACTTTAAAAAATACAAAAAAAAATCAACAGAAATTCGAAAGTAACAAAAACTTTCTTAAACATAAAAGTGAGCAAAAAAATTAGCATCTACTTTAAGTCATCTGCTCTTTCGAGGTAAAGTATTTTCCTATAGTCAATATCTATTTATGTCGTCGAACAAAGCACTATCCATGTAATGCACGAGATATGTACTAGTTACTACTCCCACTGATCAAAAATAAGTGTCATTCTAACAAAAAAAAAAATGATGCAAAATAAGTGTGATTCTCACTTTTCAATGAAACATTGTTTCCAAATGTACCCTTATTTATTTCATATGTAATTATTGGAGTTTTATAAAATTAGTCACACATTGAGAAGAGTAGTTGGAATTAATAGGAATAAATTTGAAATTTTAACTATTTTCTTAATATATGTGCATAAATATATGATAAGAGTCATAAGACCTGTTTTGGATCAGAGGGAGTATTATTAATTTATGGATCGGAACTCAATTTATTACTTGGTCAATCAAACTCCAATATGACGTATAACTTAGTTGTGTACGAAGTATTTACAAATATTTACCACTACATGTTTACAAACAAAATTACTTCATGATGGAGTTACACCGTCGCACCACTTTTGACTATGCAGATTCATGCAATCTCTTTTGATTTTGGACAGACCACATAAAGCTTCTTTTTTTTAAAAAAAAAAAAAGATACCTAGTTACCGTAAAGTTAGAAATATTCACTCAGGACAAGAAACTGCCTCGACCAAATTGAAGCATGCATGCATATTCAAGATTTTATCAGAAGACATAAAGAATTAACGATCAATTTCTTCCAAAGTTGGTACCAGGAAGTTTTGAAAAGCGCACGAGTGCAGGGGAGAAATCACGAAAATTCATAGAAGAAATTTCTTGCATCCACACCGTGATCACCGCACTAAATTGGTAGGAGTAAATCATAATTAAGTACGGAGTAATGAATTGACTCCATTCATCACGGGTATGGACCTTACTTCAAAGAGACGCGCGGCCTAAATTATCACAAAAAAAAAAAAATAAACAAATTAACAATTGTCACATCAAAAGCATTGTCCTAAAAGAACATTTTGGTTTGTTTAGAATACAGGAAAACTTGTGTAAACTGATTTTATAATTGGATAATAATGATAGAAAAAGGTTGATTAAAGACATCTCTAATAGCTATTAGTGACAACCTCTATTAGCCTATTAGTGACCTCGTCTCATATATGAAACAAGTTTACATAAATTTTTCTCTTTAGAATAAGGTATTTGCTAATTTTATCATACATCCGCATGTTCCTAACAGTTTAGCACCATACACCCTACTTTATAACTAAAAAATTAAATATTTGGCTTTTAATAACTTTTTGAATAGTTGGGGTTAAAAATAAGAGAGAAAAACAAAGGGGTCGTACATCAGTGTAAGATACACCCGATTGTACCATAGAAATATTCAAGGTGTTGTCTTTAGTAATTTTTTAGTTCCAAATAGATTTCGTGAAGATAGAGTCGTTCAATTGGTATATAACACATATTAGAGATTGGAGCTTGATTCTCACCAACTATAGTGCCTGAACATATCGGAGATAATGAGTCAGTTTAGGATTCTGGCCAAAAGTTTGTATTCGTAAATTTTAACTCACTTTTTCGGATCAGGTTTCGATTCAGTTTCGGATCGAGTTTCGATTTAGTTTCGGATCGGGCAAATTTATGCAAGATCACTTCCTTATTAATAATGTCTATTGTGACCAATCAATATACTATTGTTGTTGCCTTGTTGGGTTAGCAAGTAAGGCTATATGCCTATATCACCTATATCCATTGTCAAAGAAAAACAAAAAACAAAAGCAAGTAAGGCTAGTAGAGACAATTCATGGCAGGAAAGACGGAGCAGCAAACCGAACAACGTCATTGTCCACATGAAAATGAAAGCTCATTCAACGATTTATTCATTGTTGCTTTTGCACCAACTCAGCATTGCTTACTTTCTTATTCTTATTAATTAATGTTCCTCACTAACATACAATTCTGTTCTTCTAACTTTTAATAGAGGAAATTGTTAGAAAATATGGTGAATAACTTGAACAATAATAGAAAAATATGAACACCAAGATATATGTGGAAACCCGGAAACCGGGAGAAAAACCATATCTCCACTATGAAATTAATCATAATACAATACAAGTATAATATTTAAGAGATCTCTCTCATCCTAGAGACTACTAGGAACCCCAACTACCTGTATGTGTTTAACCCCATCAACCTCACACATATGTTTAACTCAATTATCGCAGCACCCTCTATGCCTATGAGATTAAACCCCCTTTTGTGTTTGGTTGTTTGTGATGTCCCCACCATGGGTGCATCACCCCCGTGTTTATGTGCGACTCAAGCTCCCCATTGACATAGCTCAAGCCTCCCCTCCAATGGTACAAACCCATCTCCTAAGGTTTCTACCCACATGCCCCATGGACATGTTTACAAGAGTCTCTCACAACCCCCTTACATTGTGCTCTCTCTTGTCCCCTATTTTTCCACCATAATAATAAGTCTAAAATATCTCTTATTTATAGGCTAGCCCAAATTCTAGATCTACTTCTAGAATAATCTTATGACTTGTAGAATAAGTCATAATAACCCATTAGGATTATTTTTTTCTATTCATAAAAGTAAATCTACTACAATTAGGAAACTAGTATAAAATAATCCCTAAACAAATATTAGTCTTATTTTAACAATTTAACATTTTGAGTCCTAACGTTTTAGCTAATATCTCTTTGGATACCTAATGTTTGTTATTTATCATTTTGGGTGCCTAAGGTTACTGCTATGTTATCAAATTGGGTATTTTATCCAACTCTGTTATGTTTGACCGTTAATTTAGTGACTTGGCATGTACTTTTTGTGAGGTTTGAGGGTTGAAACCCTTAGCGCTCTTCATTAACTGTAGGTAGTTAAGTCCATTTGGGGTTTAATGGGTTAAATGAAGGACATTATGATCAAGCTCGCGAAAAGTATATACCACGTCACTAAATTAACAATCAAACATAATAGAGTTGGATAAATACCCAATTTAATACCACAACACCAAAAATAATAAATAACAAATCTCATGTATCCAAAGTGATTTTAGCCCAAAGCTAAGGTACCCAAAATGTTAAATTTCCATCAATAAAACTCCCTCAGCCCGTTATATACCTAAAAGAAAAGGTCTTTTAATATAACTCCACATGCACATGAATAATTGATTAATTACTTTCCCTAGAAAAAAATTTGAAGAGAAAACTATTTTTGATAAGTTCGCCAACATAAATATATATTTATTTGTTTCACATTATGATTTGTTAATTTAAGAACTTTTTTGAGTAACATTTTAGCTTTGAAAATTATATGGGTAAAAATATAATTATGCATTAAAAATAAAAAAAATCAAATAAATAAATAATGAAAACATTTTATAACATGGATGCAAGATGCAACACAAGGGAGTGAAAAGGCTATTACCTAGTTTGGAAATAAATTACATATGTCATATAATGAAATGTATTTTAAGAATATTTCAAAAAAATTCACACACCTCAAGACCTAAAATTATATACCAAAACAAAAGACTAATTTGAGATGGAAGAAGAATTTCACAAGTCCTTTCTGCTGAGACAGTTTCACGAATTTGGTACGAGTGCTACTCAAACCTGCCCCCTTAAACGCCTCCATAAAGAATAAAAAAAGGATTGACAATGCATTACTTTACTCATTTTTTAATGAGCTGATGTTAGAAACTGCTGGTAAGGTTCAAGTGATTCCAATTAGATTTGGTGAGGGACTGAAGACCAGCAGCTACCATAACTCCCTAAATTCCTATATCCTGCTTACATACTGTAGGACTGTAGGAGTACTAAATATGAAGAACACTGTACCTAATGAATTGGTAGTTGATATTCATAGTCAATAGTGCTTCAAATACGGAATATATTTTATCTAAAGCTGGTCTACAGTAGCACTCGTTCTTAATTAAAAAAGATGACTAGTTGAAGAAGGTCCATCCCTCACTTGCAAAGTTGCAATTAAACATCCATGCTACAAAAAGCTAATTTCATGTATACTACTTTAAAGTTATAAAAAGAACGCCTATTTGAAGACCACAAATTTTGTGTCATCATCATGAATTTTTCAATGTAGATAAGAATCAATATTCCAAGTAAATTTGCATGGCTTATATTTGATTAAACATGTCAAAATACTTACTGATATTTCAAACCGTTATGCTCCATATTTCTGACTTTCTGACTTTAACATCCCACAAATCAAAAAGCACACGTCTCAATCTAATACCCACCCCCTTATAGTCATCATTTTGAGCAATCTCTTTTTAGTTGTTGAGGGCAAAGTTCAAAATCTATCACCCACTCCACCCATATCTTTATACTTCTCCCATTTGCTCTTTGTACATTCAACAAGCTAACAACATGGGTAACACTCTGGGGGGAAAGAAAACAGCAAAGATCATGAAAATAAATGGAGAAACCATGAAGTTCAAGACCCCCATCCAAGCTAAGGAGGTGGTCAAGAACTATCCTGGCCACGTTGTGCTTGACTCGGAGGCCGTAAAACACTATGGCATCCGAGCAAAGCCATTGGAACCGTTCCAAAACCTAGAGCCTAAAAAGGTCTACTTTCTAGTAGAGCTCCCAAAGTTCCCTCAAGGTCAGGAACGTGCCCAAGAGCATGACCACAGAATACCTAGGCGGGTGCGGTCCGGTATCCACATGTCTGCCAAGGACCGCCTTGAGAGCATGATGCTCGCAAGGCGGTCCGTGTCAGACCTCTCCCTCATGGGGCCTGCCACACGAGTTATGGTTGACGGGCCTTATGATGAGATTGGGTCCGGATCAGCAGGCTTGGGTTCGGGTATGAGGGTACGAGTGAGATTACCCAAGGCAGAAGTGGAGAGGCTAATGAGCCAAAGTAGAAACCAAGGGGAGGCAGCTGAAAAAATTGTAAATCTTTGCATGGCGACAAATGAAAATGATTTAACAAAGGGTGATAGTTTCAATGGTGTTGCTCGAAATGTTGATTCTTCTTGGAAGGGTAAAGAGGTTGCCATTGATAGTAGTAGTTTCTTGGATCGGTCAGTACTAGATCAACGTAATAGCGCTCGTGGTCGTTCGGGTTACAAGGTACGTACGTTACATTGTCGATATCAATCGTCTGGACTCTGGACAGAAGTTATTCCATATCAGTATATCACGAACTCCGTACATGACATTTTTTTTGTTTATTCCATAATTGCTAATAAAATTACGTGGAATTCTAATAAGATAGAGACATTTAAACTTGTTCATTAATTTGTCATCATACTCCGTACTAGCGACTCTTTACACCACACTCTTTTCTTTCGCATACACCAATGGCTTAACTATTAACAAAGTTATTTTAATTTGGAAGAAAAAAGGTCTAGTTTGCTCTCAAATTTGATTGACATTATTTATAAGGCCTATATATATCTACATGGTGAGTATATATTGAGCCATTGAATTGAGTTAAAGGTGTGAACTGAGTAGATAAACCCAATTTTAATATTGTTGATGACTAAAGGAAAAATAGCTAGGAAGAAACATGTACTCCGTACTCCGTAAATTAAAGAACATTACAAACCGAAATTGCAAAGAATAATGTAAAATGATGGAATAACCATGTACATTATTTTTGCATTTTTGATCATTTATGTAAGTATCACGTTTTATTGGCCTTATACCATTTCCCCTAGCAAGTACCTTCGATTTCGCGCGAGAAGAGGGTTATCTAACTTATAAGTTACTTTTTAAAAAAAAAATCCCCTAGCAAGTCAGCTTTCATGTTTAGTGACCAAACAAGTTCTTTTGTTTTTGTCGAAACAAGAGGATAAGGTACATCCTATAGTTGATAATGAAATAATATTCTCATTTATCAAAAGAAATTGAAAATAATACTCTTAATTATTTGAGAAGTCGATCGATAAAATTGATAAGAACTGTAATACTTGTAGTGATCTAGTCATGACGTAGGGAAGTTTCCGTTTTTTCTGCCCTGTTTGCTGCTTTGTTCCACACTTGCTTGCCTTAACTAGTGTGAGTTAGACTTTGATGTTTGCGCACATCTTTGTTTTATCTGCATCATGACTGGCGGTTCTGTTATAATTTTGTTTCCTAATTCTTATATCGGCGGGGAAGGTGGTTTAGGTATCGTCGTTATCCACTTGTCCGAATTATGATTATTCCCTCCGCAATCAAATGTTTATTTTTTTTATAATAATTTAATGAAATGAAGAATTATATTTTTATAATTTCACTTTCTCAAGATATGTATAAAGAAATTATTTGATACTGTATTAATTAAATTCCCCAATTATTTTTCAGTACATTTATAAGAAAATATCAAAACTATTTTAATACAAAAACAATATCAAGATCATTTGCTATATTATAATTTATCCCTGAGTTGGTGCTCAAAGGAGGAGTTGATCACGAGTTGACTAAACAAGGAAGGAATGAAGGAACTAACTATAACAACATTTTGTTGCCTACATTTGCTTGATCTAAGTCTTTTCTACTAGTCTAGTATACACCACCAGGTGTATGCATACACCTGATAGGTGGCACTTTCTAGTAAAAAGAAAAAAAATGAAAAAAAAATGGCTAAAAGTCAGTGCGTCGGAGACATTAGTCATATAAAAGATTTCACTAGTTATATTCCTACTAGTCATTAGTCATATAAAAATACCCACTAGTCATTAATCACATAAAAATGATCATTAGTCATCAATGTTAATTTTTTAATTAAAACGATGACGTGACACCCGATGTACAGGTACACCGGGTGCACAAAAGACTTGCTGAAGTCTTTTAGTGAGTATCTTCATGGTACATCTGGGTATACATCCAATTTGTTTTTCTTTCTTATTTTAAGCCTTATTCCTAAAAAAAAATCAAGAAGGCCCAATATTTTATTATATATTTATAAATGAGGATGTACAATATAAGTACAACCGAGTATACGATAAAGTCATATAACTTACCGTTTTCAGCCCACCTTTCACACCCGCCAAAAAAAATAATCTTGATCTAGAACCTTGACTCCAAGACACCATTCCGTTAGATCAGGAATAGTCTTTGTTTGAACCAAGAACCGAGAACGCCAAATATTGGCGATGGACGACAATAAATATGTGATGATGACTTTGAGTCGTCATAAACTATGCCCATTTTTATTTTTATTTTGGTAAAAAAAACTATGCCATTTTTGGCATATATAAAAAATTTCATTTTTGAGGTTTTATTTTAAGATTCATTCGTAATATCCTGTCAAAAGAGACATCATTACTTCGTAATTTTGAAGTACATCCAGTGAAATTGTACACCATGTGTTTTATATAATAAAACATATCCATTAGTCACATTTCAAATGTTATTACTCAGTACCTTTGCTATTAGTCACAAATTTACATGGTGTAAATTTACATACAATCAAAAGAAAAAAGGTTATGTATAATGGCTAGGTACAAAGCCATACGATTATCTTCAATAATATATTCGCAAATTATATACCGCCCATCTTCTCGAAACAAACAATAACGTTTTATAATGTAATAATGTGTACAAATAGTACCTATTCTTTACAATGTAGAAGTTCACGATTTCAAAACTTAGTGAAGGATAGATATAACTTGATTATGACTTGCTGTCTTGCTGATTTTATTCTCTTCTTTTTAAATTGGCTGATAACAGAAGAGGGTAGGTTTCTTGCCCATCCATGAAGGAGAGATCAGACTAGCGATGGCGTCTTGATATTTGCATTGTCAAGCTTCACCAATCACAAAATTCCTTGAAGGGTTAGAAAACTAGTCTTGATCAAATCCACATGATAAATGTAGCTTACAGTTTCAGGATTAGCTTAGCTTCAACAATGTCTGTCCTCTTATCGATCTAGTTATCTTTTTGTTAGCTACTAAGTATCCAGCAGTTGAAATGCTGTTTTTGTACACCTCTCCTGTATATGGTACAAAAACCTTTCTTCGTGCGCTGAGATATATGCCATAACATTTCAAAGTTTTGGAAGTCCAAATAGAGCTGAGAATAGATACTTGATATGAACTTCTAGTCCTCTAGACAAGCTATTTAAAAAGCGAGAGAGGCTACAAAATTCAATCTTTAAGGTGAAACCAAATGATTTACTGAAACAAAATGTACGTGTTTCTAAGCTCTCTTGCACTTATTCTAAAATTGAGGCACATCATGGACAATGTTGTTTCCTGTTATATTTGGAGATGAAACGTAGAGAGAAGGAAAGATTTTGATGTATTGATTATAATGAATTTCCTTGTCTTGCTTTACATTGTAGTCTGCTATTTATATGCTAGGATACAGAC
>ONZK01002298.1:34564-51469 GCA_900322385.1 Pharnaceum exiguum | reverse complement strand
ACCAAAAAAATTGTTGTAAAAACTTAATTAGATCTTTTCGGGCTACAAGGGTCCAAGTAGGGATTATTCCCAGCAATTTTTGAAGTTGGGATTATTTTGGGATAATCGACTCAAGTAGGGATTATTCCCATCAATTTCGCCAATTAAAAGTATGGTCTCTAGCTTGAGCAATTCTCTCTTCTTAGTCACAAGACTTTAGTTCAAATTAATCCCGTAAAAAATAAATAGGATCTTCCTGGTCCTGAAGAAACCGAAAATCAGGGTCAAGCAATAGATATACTCCCACTTGTTTACATTTCTTCTGTTTTGCCTAATGAGATGTTCCCTGAGGCAACATGTTACATGACGATGAAGAACCCGCAATTTGCACCGCCAGTGTATCCAAGTCGTCATATAAGTTCTAGGTCAATTCAACTCAACTTTAGTACTTTACTCAACAATTCATAGCACTTGAACAGAACATCCTTTGATCACTTAGGAAGTTAAGATATGTTCATTAGTTTATCTATTTATGTTCTGTACGCGCACAAGAGGGAAAATTAATACTGTAAACAAACAAAAGCACAAGAACAGAAGAAAGTAAGAAACGGTCAAAAACCAACAAGTGCTCTCTTTTTTTCTTTTTGCTGAGGCAGCATGAACATGCTTCAAGGTTTTGACTGATACATGCTCAACAAAGGAGCGCTCCTTTATTGTCAAAAGCTGAGAATACGCTCACTTTCAAGATCATTGAGGGGACAATTAGTCAGCTTACAGAATTTTCTAGTCAGAATAACAAAAACAAGTATAGTCCCACATTCTCGTTTTGATAATTGTGAGGATAGTCCAACATTGCCAGATCCTAAATCTTCTTTTTTACTCCTAAAAGAAAGTCAGAAAATTGCTGCCAGAGGTACTGAATACAAATGCAAGCAAACGTGTAGAAACAACCCGTCATTTCATACAATTGTTAACCTCGAAATTACAAGGCAATTAGGCAAGCCATGTGAAATGTTTTTCATTAGCATATGGTTAGCACATGTACATAAAAACGGCGTACACGATGCCTACGTAATGGGATCTTTGCCCCTCCTATGTAACACTTACGTTTGGGCTAATATTTCCCCATCTAATAAAAAATAATGAGGCATTGTGAAGGATGATGAGGGAATTCCCTCCTCTCAATATGTGTTTGACCCACAAGAATCATCTGTTTTTACAATTACCCAACAGATGATTTGTGAAAAATTAGAATAATAATGGTTAAGAGAAAGTTTTAGGATGACCATTGCTCAGGTACTGTGAGGAAGTAGGTGGTCATCGCCTTCCGAAATCTCTTCTTGTATTGTTTTGGAGAAATGATGGTTGGTGAAGCATTCTTCGACCCACCAAGTATACCGGAAGCCTTTACCCAAGTCTCTAGATGCTTGTCCCATGTATACTGTCGCATAAAGTCGATTATGCCTATTACCAACTCCTTTCTCTCCTCGTCCACCCCCACCAGCAATGAGTAGTCCATAACATCCACAGACTGGTAAAGCAAAGGAAAAATTAATGCGTCAACTATCCACATTTGGACACTTACCAGCAACAATCAACCATATGACCGGAGTCCAGGCATTTCTCTCATTCATTTTTTTTTTCTTGGTCAACAAAGAGATCTTTTATCAACCAAAATATATCATTGAAACAGAGCTTTGAAATGCGGTTAAAAGGTTAACCAATAAATTCATTTATGTCAGTCTGATTCACTTATGAACTACTAATAACTAAGTGTTGTGTGTCAAGTCAAGCAAGTAGCATTTCACATATACTCGTATTTATCAACCATCGTCCATGGATAGTAATATCCCCAAGGGTCTCGAAAGCACGCAATTAACCAAATTGACCATCCTAAGCAGAAATGCACATCAACAAGTGAATGAAAGACAAACAAACTTACAGCTAGGAAGGAAGTATCATTCCAGACAGCTCGTTCCAGACTTCTCTTGGCCTTGCTTCCAAGAAAGATAGGGCTTGTTCTCAGTATTTCCAAAAGATTCGTATCTAGGAGCACTTTATTCGCTCCTGTAGTATCAGGATTGTACCGAGACCGTGAAGATCCTTTGAGATCATACACCCGTGATATACTTCTTTTGAAAAACAGATTCTCCATCACCATCAAATCCATTTTGGTTTCCTTTCCACCTTTCAGAAGTTTGATAGTGACCTGACCATATAATCATAAAAAAGAGTTAAATTAAGATCTTTTTGATCTTGAACAAAGAGTAAATGACTACATAGGCCAATTGAAACGCACTGAACCTGAAAAATTCCGAGAATTTTGGCAAGGCAAGTAGGACTTCCTGAATCCAAGGAGTCATTCAAGTATTTGAAATACTCAGGCGCGAATTCAATGAAAGATTCCAGCTCCGTTTTTGTAACTTGCTTAATAATAAACCTTTCATCCATGGACTTTGCAAAGTATACATTACTCTTTCCACCTTGTGCACTCCATCGTCTGCAGCGGCTTAAGGAGCAGACAAAATCCACCTGGCAAGAGCAGCACTTCCTACGGAGCATATCAAACTGCTTAGCAAAGTAGCAGGTCACATTGAACTTTGCTTTTCCACCAAAAGATGAATCATCATCAACAGATATGTGCAAGTGAGGAGATTTCTTTGGATCACTGAACAGCGAACTCCTCGATGGAGCATCTTCAGATCCATAACTTCCGTAAGGAATATAGTCAAAATCCAGAGAGCCAAAAGACTGCCATGATAAGAAACTCGAAGCCGTGGAATCCTCCCTATTGATATGTTTGCCACCCAAGCTACTATCATGATGAAGTTTTTCAGAAATCCAATCGTCATATTCTCTGGAGCTAAGAGCATAAGAAATCACACTAGTCGGTTCTTCATCATAGACAGCAATAACCAAATCACCCTGGCTGGGTTGTGGAAGCAGAAGGCGAGGACCTTCACCCATTTGAGATACAGAGGAGATAAATGAAGGTGTAAAATTTGATTCAATTTGAGAAATCTGGGAATAAGTTCTCACAACGTTAGGGGCTCGGTCTCTGACCATGTTTCTGTAATCACCAGAAGTATGAAAAGACCTGACAGCTGACAGGTGCGAGGGAAGTAACCTTCGGTGGACCTTTTCTTTTAACCTCATGGCAGAGTCAAAAGAATAAACCCTAGCTGGAGCCATCAATCTTTTAAGAGGTAAATGATCTTGTTTTACTTGACTTACAGGTCCAGATAGGGAAGCATCAAGTTCCATAGAGCCTGTCCAAGCAGAATCAATTTTATCCGATAGATTAGATGCAGGAGAATGTACACTTTCAGAGGATTTGTCACTGCCTGACATTTCTCCATCTCTCTGCACTTCCTCATGTTCGGACATGCGGCAAGAGTCTGAAATGGAAAACTCTGAATTGCAAGGCTCAGTGTAAGGTGAAGAATTTTCTGTTTTACCGCTACTTAACCTTGCTTCCTTCACAGGGTCATTCTTTGACTCCTTCTCACCACGAGATTCAGTATCCACAGATGAATCATAAGCGAAATTTTTCGAATTGAGAATAGAATCCAAAGAATAAAGGCGGCGATCCCATGCTCGTGAGCCAATCACAAGCGACCGCCTCAGTCGATTAAGTTCCAAGATGTCAAATGTTCTCTCAGCTAATTGTGCATCCTCTTCAAGAGCCTCTTCAAGTAAATCCTAAAACCAGACAGGAAGTGAGACATGAATGACAGTCTAAATAGTACACACAAGCACCTTCACAAAGAAAAAATAGCATAGACAACACAGCTCATTTGCTTCAAAAAAAAATGATATGCACACTGCAATTAAGTAGTAGCGCTTCGTAATACCAAACCAAATTTATAGCAGTGCATCATCATGTTTATATCAGCATGTTGTAAACTTTCTTTAACAAAGAGTTATCAAATATGGAGTTTTGCCCCCACATTAACACATTTCAACAGAAAAAGGGTGTAGGAATCAGGTTCAAATGGAACACTATCAATAAATAAGCTACAATAGTGCAGGAACAATGACAAAGAGGTGTAGGAATCAGGTGCAAATGGATAATTTATTAGAAGAAATTCTAAACAAAAACCCACATAACAAAACCACAAGTTTGGTATTCCAAAATATGGGGAAAACAAATATTGTTTTGTATTTTTTTATCATGGTACTCACATAGTAGTCATCTCTTTCCTTATCCAGCAGGTCTTTTAATTCCGTAATGTGTTTATGCAGGTCACTTGAATCTTTTGACCCCAAAGTCATACTCTTCTGCTCCATAACGTGTAGTACAGCACCAATCTCAAGGTACAGGTTTTCCATTTTACCTTTTAGCTGCAAACCATTGGCCCACCTATAAGCGAAGTTGTAAAAACTAAGAAAAATAGACAGAAAGATACCAAACTTACCTCTTCTGCTTCTCGTTTTATCCACTCCTGCGTGCTGTGACCATTGAAATCAAGCACAGAAGAAGGTAAATGGACAGTAAGAATATCAATTGGTGAGTAATGGAAGAAAGCAACCATGCTGCCGAACCTGTCACAAATATTAAACAATTAATAAATACTGAAAACTAGAAGTAGCAAGGAAAATTCCAGTTTAGTAAATGTTTTCTTTGCAAGGATAATTCTCAATGACACAACGCTGTACCCATAAAAGCGAAGACAATCTCTTTGAAGAGAGTGTCCACAACTTGCAACACGGTTTGCAGTTGCATGGTTTGAGAAGCTAAGTTCCAAGAATTTTCCAAAGGAAAGGCCCCAGGCTGCATCAGACATTATGATTCGGCGAGTTGCGGGAGGGACACCATCTATCTGTGCACACCTAAGGCACCGATGCCACATCCATATTTTACCATCACGCTCACCAGGAAGCTTTAGTGTGTCTAGGCGCCTAACATTTATAGTCAGACTACCATGCCTGTGAGTATAGCATTGCACATGAGCTTCAACAGGTTCCTTACAAGAACGGCAGACTGTTGCCTGAAACAATATACATTACCATTTCAACATTAGCTTGTCAAAACACAGCACTGGCTTATAACCGTTGTTCATGAGGAGTTTCACTTCTTGTGAGAGGTTTAGATTGAGCCAAATTCCTAGCATTTAATTGCACTACCAAGGAGACAGATTTTGCAAATTACCTGATCAAACAAGTCATCGCGTAGGTATCTCCCAAGTGGCTTGTCGAATGAACCATAGTATTTGATGCGTAACAGTCGAGACCGTTCACACAGAGCTCCTTTTGAAACGCAACGGCTTGAAAAGGAAACCAATATGCTTTGCTGACTCTCTGCGGCAACAAAATAGTCACTGGAGACTTCATTTTCATCTATCTGATCTGCTTCTCTTAGTTGCATACCCTCTTGGAACACAGTTTCTACCAACTCAGACTGTGCTTGATTACCCACACTACCGCTGTCACTAAGCCCAAGTAAGCTCTCGTACAGCACAGGGGAAGTTGACCCCGCGGCCGTATTACATGGTTCATCCAAACATATATCATCATCTCTAGCATCCATTGGGAGAACTTCAGAGGAACAAAAATTCTCTGGTGCTGGTTCCCATGGACCATTGTCCATTTTGACAACAGCCTCTTCAGGAGAAATAGCTATATCCACAAGCTCTTGGGAAGCACTATCAATGACAGGAATGAGGTGAGCAGACATTGAGTTCTCAGCGGCAAATCCATCTGATACAAAACATGATGGTTTCAGTGACATTTTTGGGAGATGAGCACCCTCATCAGCCAGAAACGAAGTCTCCAGAGATAAATGATATGCAGCAAAGATTGCATACTGGACCACATGTTTGATCTTTTTCAGCTCCTCTCGACATAAGCCCTTCAACAGGACCTGTACATCAAGAAAAGCAAGAAAACCATATTATAAAAAAAAATCACATTCGCCAGAGGCTTGAGAATAAGGAAGTAGCATATCAGAGTATCAGACTACCTTGGAACAAAAGGTAAAATTGAACCCTGAAAGGGCTGGGCTTTCCAAAACTGAACTAGTTATTCATGCTTGTTCACATACTTTCACGAAGATTTCTCAGTAGTATAAACAACTACAATACCAACCCACAAAGTGGGAAGGCCTTCTATGGTAGCAAACACAAGTATCTTTCAAGTTGAACGGCAAATCAAAAATGAAGGGAACGCAACAGGCAACTCTCTCAAACTCATAGTCGTTTGACATCATGTTTACGGAGATGTAGATGCTAAATTTCCATGTTTAATGTACTAAGGAATATAGAAATGCTATTTAAACATGATGTTCTTTTGCTGCAGAAGAGAAGAACCAAGCTAGCTAATCAAATGAAACCAGCCGCAAAGCAGAAAGACAGTTCTGGACAAGGACAATCTCTGCTTATTAACTACATTAACAAAATTGGTAAAAATAAATGAATACGGATAAGGACAAGGACAAGTCGCCATTCGATTTCTATGCATTTTCAATCAGGCACATTCAAACAAGAAGGAATACTTAATCTCTTATTACATGGCAGGGAACAATTAAAGCAAGAGACCAAATGTTTCATATTACATGGAAATGAACACCAATAGCACATCCCCAAATATTCATGCAATACATATTTAAAGGGTGATTGAAACAAGAAAATAAGAAACTCCATGAATCACTCACCACAACATGTTAGTAGAATTTCAAATATAAAATCAAACAACCCTAGTTCACGAACAGATAAACCACAAGAAATGGGGGATTAGAAGGTTACCGTGCAACCCAAACGTCTTGGGCAACCTTCAAAAAACATCAAGGTTTTTGATGGCCTCCTATTGAACTGGTTGGCACTCTCAAGTTGTTCTATAACTTTCTCCACTCGAAAAAGCTCACAGTGTCCTAGTCGTGCCTTTGATAGATGACCAACTGACGGAGTTACGAGAGCACCAGTACACCGCGCTATCCGCTCTAATAAAGGCCTTTTAACATTCAAGACCAAAGAGATTTCTTTTGCCAACAGGTATTCTTGTGCGTATGATGACACGCTTTTCTCAACCAACACAACATTTGGGCGATGAGCTTCTATCTTTGAGACAATTACCTTCAGATGGTTCATTTCCTGCTCAGTAAACAAAACACAGTTGAAAACGGAACTTGAAATACTGTACCCAGAAGAACTTAGGAGAAAAAGTCATAAAAAGAACCTCTTCCAGCAATGTATTGAATGATGCCAACTGATTTTGAGCTCTCTGGTACTCCAGTGATCCAGCTAGAAGTAATAATCTAGGGCTTCTGTACTGAGAAGTCATTCTCTTGTGTTTAATGTTCTTTGTACAAACTACTCCCTTTATCAAGGCACTGCGAATACAAAGAAGCAAAAAAAATAATATATATCAAATTTAAAGACAAAAATCACCATAAACAGCAAGAAGCAGTCATTACTTCAGAGTTAACATCACTTTCACCATGGACATACATAATTTTAATGCTACCCACCTTTCACAGGGATTTCCAGATGCTACACATTTAATCTTTACATAATCTCCAGGGTCCATACTGCCTCCCTTGCTGGTATCCGGCTTCACAAAGTTAGCAGCCTGCCACGCTAAAGTGCTGACAGTCTCCAACCACTCTTGACCTCCATCCTCCTTGCTTAGTTTGATGCCTTCTCCTTGCAGCAATTGTGACACAAGAGCTCTAAAATGACCTTGAATCGCAGATTTTAGGGGGTCCTGCTGCTCCTCGTTTTGCTGTTCTTTTGAAGGACACAAATCAGATAAGCTGTTACATGAAGAGAATACACCGGCAGAACCTCCAAGGACGTCATTAGTGTCATCATCATCATCATCGTATTCAAAGAAACTGCTTTCTGCCTCGTCATCCTCATCCTCTGGTGGTGGCGGAAACCAAATAAGACCATTGTTTTCAAAATCCAATGGTTTTAAAGATCTGCTACAGTGAGGTTTCGGGCTTTCGCCACTCTGTTTCTGTACAGCAAGCCCAGCTCTAGGTGTGTTAATATTCAACCTAGATGGGCTATCTAAGGGACTTGAACTTGCTGATCTGATACTATAACAATCAGGTCTATAACTAACACTACTAATGTCTATATCTGAACTGTCGTGGTAATAATCACTCGATGAGCTGAAAAAGTGCCTTCCAGACTCCTCGGCCTCTTCATCGCTCCTAGATCAAAATACGGAATGTCAACACGCAAACAACACAGAATGATATGCCAGAATCACTAAAAAACATCAAAAGGGATATAACAAACAAAACCAAAAGAGTGAAGGGCAAAAATTCCAGATTATAGGATCAGCATCGTATGTTGAATATAATACTTGATCAGTAAAGACTGTCATGTAATCAAAGTATATTACGCACCGCAGTTTTACACAAACATTTACTTTTTGATTGCTTGATGCACAGCTCAAAGCAATTATTTTATAATGCCAAAATTACATAAACTTACAGCAGCAAAGAACCTGCAGATATTTGTGCAATAATTTCTCAGGGAAGAAAAAGCTTACTGATTTGGAGACTGGCGAAGCGAGACTTGGGATGGATGACGAGGCAAAGATTCCAAGCTTCTACTGAGAGGGGAAGGGTTATGGTTTGGGGATTGTCCAGAACGTAGGACGCATTCTTCTTGAAGTACCTTCACATTCTCATCACCAGACGTCTTCTCACCCGGAGATGGAGATGAAGGCGGCTCAGGGCTCACAGAAGGATAAATCTTTTCAATATGTCTCTTAGAACCCTTTGAGCAAATCTTACAAGCCTTAATATCCTTCTCTAAACTATCAACATCTTTGCTACCATTAGATGAAGCAATAACCACAAGAGAACCGCTGGCGCGAACACACGACCCACACAGCAACCTTCTACACCCTTGGCAACAATACTTATGACAAAGCTCAGAGAATTTCAACTCACACTCACAACACGAATTCTTCGCCATGTCAAGCTCAGTACACAAACTTGAAAGCTCGGTTCTTCCCCAAGACCTAACCTTATCAATTAGATCTAGCCAAGAATCATCAGGCACTCCCATCCAATGCCACCACGCACCAAATTCCCACCACCTTATATACCAACCTCCACCTAATTCAACCAATATAATCTCTATCCAACCCTCCACAGATCAAATAAAAGGCGGTCCGACACCGACAATCCAATCCAATCCAACCCCACAAAAAAAGAGTAGGATTATGATCAAACCCCAACTTCACCTCTCCACCTATTACCTCCAATCACTTCAACAAAACACTGATAAAAAAAAGGAGCAATCTTTAATCTTTAACTAATCTCAATCTTTATAGCACCAGCAGCAGCAGCAGTAATAACTACTGTATAACTATATATATACACAAACCAAGGAATATTTCAATATCCACCAAAAAATACCAAAAACTAAGCTCGACCCAGATGCTAAAACCACCTTAAACAGCCAACAGTGAGTAATTAAACCGAAATCATCATTATACCAAAATCTGAAAATCACCCAGATTTGATAACCCTTTAAAGAACTTTCATTTCATTTGCTTTACTGTCTATCTCTCTGTCACATATCTCACCATTAAGAAGTATGAACTAAAAGAAAGATTTCATTTCATTTCTTTTGTTTAAGAAAAAGGTAAAAGTGTAACAGTATGAGTAAGTTGAGATTCAGTTGACAAAACAAGAATAATAAAAAAGAAAAGAAAGAGTAGAAACTAAGGAAAGTGAAGTTATTAAAGAACAAAGAGAACTAAGAGAAATAAAAGAAAAAGAAAATAATGCACTGAGAAAATAAAACTCCCTTTCACCGTACTACTACTACTACAACAACAACATGCAGCAGTGAAGAAGAAAACTGCCATTGTTTTGTTTCCCTATATTCTTGCAACTTTTTTCTTTTTCTTTCTCACATTTGTAATAAAGTGTTTGTAGTAGTGTAATAATGTCAATATATTGTCATGCAGTGTGTCTTTATTCTTTCTTTGTCTGTCTGCTCACTGCTCTCTTATTAAAGTATGTTTCTTTTCCTTATCTTTTTCTTGTTGTTTCTTCAAGTGGTATTTATCTTGTATTGTTTGTTAATAATGTATGTATGTACGTATGGAGTATTATCTTTTTGCATTAATAGGTCGTCATAACTATCCGTTTGCTGTATTGATGTATTCTATTTTTGTAGCATTAGCAAATGACATACAATATAGAGATGAATTAATAAATGAGTGATAATTAATTAATTGATAAATGGATATATAACTCATGAGTTTTTTTTATAAGAAACTCATGAGTTGATGATTTGATGGTGGAGATATGCATTTAATTTTTAATTAAAATATGAGTTAGGATCTCTATGCCACAAGGCCCACAATTATGTGCTACTCATCCAATTAGGGCATGTCATTTGATTTACGTTTAGAGAAAATTGTACGGAATTACCTTATAAAAGTTGTGTTTTATAAGAAACTACCTTATAAATGGTCTCAAAAAAAAAGAAACTACCTTATAATAAAAAAATTGTACAAAACTATCTATATCATGGTCAATTTGGTCAAGTAGTACCAAATCAGATAAAATGCTGAAAATACCCTTAATGAATCTTTATGCACACCAAAGTTTAGAGAAAATTGAACGTAACTACCTTACAAAAGGTGTGTTTTGTAAGGAACTACCTTATAAAAATTTTTGTACAAAACTACTTTATATCGTGGTCAACTTGGTCAAATAGTACCAAATCGGATGAAATGCCAAAAATAAGCTTAATGAGTCATGTGAGTTTACATTTTTTTTAGTTTACATAAATAAATGAAGACACTTCACACTACAAGAATTTGTACCCAAAAGGAGAAATTGATTTTAGTCGGAACGGAAAAAAAAAGAAAAAAAACCACAAACATAATAAGGATCTACACTCAAATCAGAGGACATAAGTTCAACTCAAGTCTATACAATAGGCCCGATAATAATTCTTTTTTTAAGGGAAAAGAGAGCTTTTATTAAATAATTGCCATACGGCATCTACAATCAAAATTGACATCACCAAAATATGAAATCAATAGAGCATAATACATTCGATAACAAACACTAACTGGTAGCATCTCTTTGTACTTGAACGACTTCTTTTTCATCACTGTCTTCAGTTGAGCAGCCTTTGTGCGGAAGAGCCCTATATAGCTTTGAAGAATGTCTGGTTCTGATATTGATCTTTCCATCTTGATGAACACATCAACTGTTTGTAGATCCGTATGATCATTGAACGCTATAAGAACATCAATTACTCTCATAACTGAATAAACTCCTACTGTAGAGGAGACTAGTTTTATTTGTACTACAACTGAAATTAAACTAAAAAATACTAATAACTTGAACTTTTGAGGGCTTGCCATTAGTGTATACAGAACTAATGGCAGCCCCTAGTGGAGGCTAGTGTTTTTTGGAGGCTAAGATTTTTTTAGAGGAGAGGGAGATATGTAGGAAAAGTTAACATATCTATAGGCCCGATAATATTATACATAAGCAAAATGCCAACAAACCAAAACTGTAACAAATTGTGCCACATAAATGCACATTTTAGCTAATTTGGTACTACTTGACCCTATTGACCATCATATAAGGTACACTGTTTATTAGGTAGTTTCGTACAAAAAAGAGTGTGTCCCTCACATGTCTTATTAGGGATACTTTCGGCATTCCAGCTAATTTGGCACTATTTGACCATGTTGACCATCATATGAGGTAGTTTTGTAAAAAAAAAATTATAAGGTAGTTCCTTACAAAACGCACTTTTTATAAGGTATTTTTGTACAATTTTCTCAACCAATAAAATTAAAAATATAAACTAGAGTATAAAATATAAAAAAAGATGATGTGCCACAATCTTTATACTTTCACTAGTACAAGGCCTAAATATGTCCTTATAACCGAGGGAAATATGATTTCACTAAACCGTGTCGCATCATAGTTGTGAGTCAATTTGTCAGATTCACTTAATTTTGTACATTACGGTTGATTTATCAATAGATACCAAGCAAATTAAACAACGAAACAAGAAGGCTCAATCGCTCTTAGCTTACCGCCAAACTCCTCTACAATTAATTTTCACATGCTAAGTGGAACTACCCTTAAGCTAGAGAAAAAAAAACTATGATAAGAATAATAAGATAAGGGGAACAACCCTGAAGTTAGTCTCCAATCCTTAAGCTAGTATAGTTTATTAATCTTAATCTGTCCTACATAATTTTATTTTTCATTTCTAACCGTTATTGACCAAGATACAGCCAGCTACTTGGCAATTATATGGTAAGATAGCATCCTAAAGTCCTAAACTAACAAGATCAAAGCAAAACCTTAAAATAATCCACGTTCCATAAGTAAGGTTCGCTTTGCACGTTTATTTTAAGTTAAACACCAGAAAATGCATTGGAAAGATTGATCAAAGATGGCTATGGTTTGGCATTTCAGTAAATTAATTTATACGTAATGGGATTGAACAGAGTATGGCAGATTGGCAGGTTGATTTGGTGGGGAGCCAACATCTATCCTGCTAAGTTGTGTAAGACCGAAAGATAATCCTTCTTTTCTCATTGGTACTATCTTTTTTCGCATAGGCTTTTCCTCGACACCTTCTTTTATGTGATTTCCTTCTCCCTCTATTTAGCTTTTCATGTAATCAAACTAGGAGGGCCTTGCAGAGTTGCAGTCTTTGCACATACTGATTAGTGTGTTCGTCTTGCCAATTGTGTCTTTGTAGCCTAACTAGCCTTTACGGCTTTACCTACCACATCCTCAGGCATGTTTCTTAATTAATTTTCAGTTAACTTCAGTAAAATTAAAAAGTTCAAGTTAGTTATGAAGTATTCAATTCAACTCGACTCTTGTGACCGTAAAAAGTTATCTCCAATTCTTAACTACACTCGGTATAAGTTTACACGGGGTGCTTTCTGTTAATAAATTATAACACATACCTCATTAGTCACTTTATAAATATCATTAGTCAGTACCTCATTATTAGTCACAATTCACCCGATGTAAGTTTACACCCGGTGTACCAAAGACTTGTTGAAAAGTTATAGGCCTTTCATAATTATTTGTATATTAAGATTTATTACAAAACTTGTGTGAAACGGTTTTCATATTCAATGGGCTTGAAAAGAGTCATCATCACCAAAACAAAAAAAAATATTGTTTCATTAACACTCTGTTTGGCAAGCTCAAATTTGTTGGCTGGAGCTGCACTTGTACGTTTAGAGCGCTTAGAATAAGAGTTTATTTTAAACTCTTGAAATAAAGCGTTGTATTCAACAACGTTAAGAGTTTGCTTTTTTTTTTAAAAGTTAAGAGTTTGTTTTAAGGGACGAAAGTCACCAAACATACAGTAGAATATTTCCGTAAAAGATTTTATTTTCGACAATAAGCTCTACGAAGCTCTGAATTGTGACATCTGAAACAGTGCTTAAATTTCTATTGATAAGCTCTTTGTATTTGTTAAATCGGTTGCATTTATGAACCTATTTTAGTGTTTATACACTGTTTTTTAAATTGTTTTAAATGGGTTATGTACTCATTTGTCAATCAATTTCGTGTCACCCGCCCGTGTCGATCTTTGGTCATCCACAATGAGATGAAATTGGATAACAGATGAAGTCATGCGTAATACGTATCACGTCATGTCCACCATTACAACTTGGTGAATGTAGGAAATTAGAGGTCTTAATCTATTCTTACGTAAGTCCAACAAAAAGTAGCGCACATGATATGGATGTTTCTTTGATTTATCCGAGACAAGAAATAAATAGGGTTATAGCCCCTTTAAACCAAAAAAAATGTATCTAAGACAAGATGATGCATAAACCGAAAGCTCGGGTCTATTCATCATGTATTTTTATTTTGTTTTTGTCAGCTGGGTCTATTCATCATGTAAACATGTACCAGGAGTGAATACACTCACATCGTCGTCTGTCGAGCTTTGGTTTTCCGAATGGAGTACTATCTTTTATACAACTTCAATGCGGTTCGTTCATGATTCATTAATTTATTTAAAAGAAAATGCATTAACAAGTCACATACAATCGAGATTAAGTAGTAACAATACATCTCTTTTTTTTTTGAAAGGAAGACAATACATCTTTATGTGACACAAAGCTGATTTCTACTACCCCTCCTCGAAAAAAAAGCTGATTTCTACTATCGTAATTTTTGCAAGAATCGAGATGTTCAATTATTAGTAGGGATCACAAGTTTTTAACTATAAGGTGTTCAAGTATTAATCGAGCTTTTGGTGCCTTCGGAATCGGGTGTGTTTTTTGGGTAATTCGTTACCTCCTGGTAACTTGTTCTTGTATCAATTGACAAAACCTTCAAAGACATTCATCTATGTCTTTCGTCTATTGTAAAGAAGATAGTTGTTCGATCGACTAACGTTTACACTTTGTCTCTTCTTCTCCCCAATGTTCAAACTGCTCGAAATTTTTATTTTCGTTGATGGTGCTTGGAAGGCGGAAAATCTCACTGCAAGATTTGGTTGGGCAACCTCTTTGGATTAGCAAAATTTCTTCGCTTACCAAGGAACAAACGGTTTTGCTCTTTCGGCCTTACATACCAAGGAACAAACGGTTTTGCTCTTTCGGCCTTACAAACAGAGGCTACACTTGTGTAGTTAAGTAGTTAACCTTGAAGTGGGTTTTTGCTAACTCTTTTGATCACTTGTGCTTGTTTACAGACAACAGGCATCTTATTTCTCAAGTCCTCCAGATAATTGAAGATGATGCAAGTACCTTTCCTATTCTTAAGGACATCCGAAATCTTCTAGTGTCGAAAAAGCTCTGCTGGAATATCTATTTCATTCCCCGTTCGATCATGTAATAGGTTTCATCATAGCTTAGCTACTAAAGCTAGGTCTCTTTAATTGTACCTCATAGTTTTGTGTCTTTCTTCCATTTGACCAAAAAAAAGTATTAATCAAGATCACAACTTTTAACCTATAAGGTTAGGCGTAAAATTCTCGCCACTTTCAGTAACATAGTTTCAATTTCCTTTACACCAAAAAAGTTGCATTTTTATCAGTAATCCACAAGTCATTAGTCATAAACTAAATTATTTTAATTTACATTTGTTTTAACAAAAATTAAACTCAAAGTTTTTGTTAGGAATATCTTGTATTTTACAAAACAAAGTAAATTCATCAACGAATAGAGGGAGTCATTTGGTCAGGACATCACGGACAACACTTACATCAGGTACCCCGTATGCTAGGCATGGAAAACCGGTAGATCGGCCTGGTGTAGAAGAGTTCGGCCATTTTAGGTTCGATTTTTTTCCCCCGGTTATAACGGGTTTGGTTTAGTATGACCTGAGGAGGTTGTACATTATGTTTTGGTCAACGAGAATAATATTTTATTAATATTTTCATGAAATTTAAACCTTGTTTTAAAGTTTGTAAAAATATAATTATTTATTATATTTATAACTAAGTTAAATTGTGCAACATAATTCTATCTAATAATTACATAAAAGAACTAAACTAAATTGAAGAGATAACCTCTTTTTAATAGGAAATAATATTATGAGCACTAATTATATTAGATGATGTGGATTAGGCGTTAAAAAAATCTTATGTGGAAATGATTTTCCCTTCTATTATAATTTGCATTAGTTGTGATAATTAAAAGAAAGGGAAAATGAAATTTTTATTCATTCAATGGCACAACACTTTGGCTACGCCTGGATCAAAGGGACTGATTCAGGGGTAATATCTAATGGAGTAACTCATTAATGTAGGAATCATTACTGTAGAAATGAATTACCGTAGCAATGTTTCAGTTGATTTGGATTGGGGAAATAGACAAAGGAAAAGGGGGAAGAGTTGTGAGGGAGAGTCACTGTGATCTGGAGGAGGAGAGAGAAGGGGAGTGTAGATGTAATGTTTTTATGAGGGAGAGGTGGAGAGTGGAATGTTTCCGGTGCAGGTGAGCACCAGTAATATTTACTGCCGTTTGAGAGTAAAGAGTCCTGGTGTGATTTATTACGGGCAAACCAAACCATTCAAGAAGGCAGCAAAAAGTACTCCTGGAATCTTTCCCCCTCATTATACCCAATCCAGGCAAACCCTTTGATTGAATTCCCACCTAAAAAACACTACTCATAAAAAAAAGGGGGAAACGGCGTATAGTATAAAAATTTAGTAAAAAAAACTTCTAATATATAGCCCAAATACATGAATTATTCTTGATCTTGGTGACCACATTTTTGTCTACTCTACTTAATATTAACAGAGAATTCCATCTCATTTAATCCTTTCCTTCCTCTATACTGCACATACTGTTACCAAAAGATATCCAATTTTCTCATATTTCAAACAATATGCATTTCCTCCTTCTTCCTACACTAATATTTATTACCTTCATTTACTTTCATAATCATGCGTGCTTTAGCACATGTTATAACTAGTTAATATATTTTATCAGGTAAACGAATTATCTTGGTAAGGTCGAGTTTGATCCCAAATTTATCTGGTTTTCGGGATTTGGTCATGCTCAGGTTGGGGTCAAGTTTTTTGCATGTGTTCATTATCAATTTTTCCCAAGTCAGGTTCTAGGTCAATTTTTAGTCGGTCAGATTTCTACAAGGGCCGAGTACAATCAAAATTATTCAACACTGTCATGTCAATTTTTTTTCTTTTTAAAAGTAAGCTGGATTATATTGATCTCTCATTCCTGCTCTTCAAGCAATAGTAGTATGGTACTGTAATTTGGAGATGTAGTGTTTGGTTATAAAGAAATATACATCACGGCCCTCCAATTTTGTCTCGAAAGCCATCAAGCAGTCGCTTGAAAATAGTGGAATCCAATAGCCGGTTTAGATGGAACTCTTCCGCTCATCAAACGAAATTGAGTCATATGAGCTGCTTTCCATTGAATTTGATGATCTAGCTAAACCAAAAGCCAAGGTAGGAATGTAGGATAGGC
>ONZK01002298.1:17310-32122 GCA_900322385.1 Pharnaceum exiguum | reverse complement strand
AAGTTTATCTATCACATCTTTTTTTCATAATTTATCATTTAACAAATGAGTAATTAGTGTCTAAAATCGGTTTCCATAAGTAAAATAAGTACTCTAAGTGAAGTAAGTGCAAAAAAAAAATTCATTTGTTAAAAAAGGTGTCATCTATCAATGTGATTCTGACTTGTAATCGAAATAACCCGATTTGCTAACGACCCAAACTAATAGTAGAAAATTTTATGTGAACGTGTTTTATATGTTTAGTCATAGGGGTCATTAATACCGATTCTAATATATGAAACGGGGCAAATTATACCGTACACCCACCTTTGTATGTAGATGATTAAAAGATTGGGCCCTTTATTTTTTATGAAGTATTGGGCAAAAATCAAGAGAAATAAACAAAGAGGATGAATGGAGCAAGGTACACCGGGTGTACGATGTAAGTATTCATGAAACGGGTTCACACAATTTTTCGTGAACTAATTAATAATAATTATACTTGACAAAATTAACATGTATGATGTACCCAATGACCCAAATTGTTTCACCTGAACTAAACCAAGATAAGGAATCATTATTCACACCCAAAAAAAAAAAAATGAATAATTCTAAAAATGAAACCAATATAATAACTCAATAACTATTTGTTGCACAGTTTTGTTTTGTGGTAGTAGTTAAAAAATTTTCATGCAATAACAACGGCTTGTAAAATTGATGATTGACAATACTAATAGAAGTAGTAGTATACTACTACTAATGCGTAGCAACTAGCAAACTACAGTATTTATTATGGAGTAGATGTGACATTAAGCTTTGAAGTAACGGTGTCAAAAAAATTAACATCTTTAACTAGGAAGTCCTTAATCCCAGGTTTACAAACGTAAGGTCCTTTTTTCAGGTTTTGGGGCAAACGTCAAGTCCTTATACACCTATGAACTCTGTGAATATGTGATCGATGTTTGATCGAGTCCATGGTCAACTTTGAATTTAACAATGTGATGATTTCAAAAATTCCAGGACAAGCCGTGGTATGCAGTAATAATTCTTTATATATAAAAATCACAAAAACTTTAATATCAAATATCAAACATTTGTGCCTTCAAAATAGAAAAGAAAGAAAGAAAAGCACATAAATGTATGTACGTCTAACCGTGAACGACTTGTACTATCTTCTTTGTTAAGTGTTCATATTTGACCATATAAAGAAATTCATAATTTTATACTTTGTCTGGCATAGGTGATCGAGTTCATACTCCACAAACTTGTTTCCAAGTGAAAGCTATGCCATTATTTGTTGTTCCTCATACAAGAGCCGTTTGAATATTTCTTTTTTTGTTTTGTTTTGTATGAATATTGTTGTTCCTCATACAAGAGGCGTTTGAATAATATGTTACTCTAGTGATGTAGACTGTACCTTCAATTATTAAAGTTGGGAGCTCGATTGGCACCAACCACACTACCTTCCTTTGAATCAAAAAAAAAAATTCTAGTTCCTTTCAATTTATTATAGGGCCATATATACGAGCAATCAGGCTAGCTTGACGCATCGTGAACTCAATAGCAAACGGCAAACGAAACATTTGATATGGTGTGTTTTATTCGTAGATCCTAAATTAAAGCTGAACCAAAATGAATAGAATTGGAAAAACTAGACGATAAAAATTAATCTGAATTGAAAAAAAAATTGAATTGTAATTTTTTTTGAAAGCAATTGTAATATTATTGGAGAACAACAAAAACAGCCATTGGAGACCCTATCTTTTTGAATCGCAAAAGGGCAAATCAATTCTTGTTGTCTCATGTCTTCATTACTCAGGGAGTCGGGAGTGCAGCTGATGCACGTAAAGTCAAAGGAAACAGTTTCAAAAAGAATAATAGTAACAGGAAACAGTTTACAATTATACATACTCAATTGATTTTTTTTGTTCATAACAGGGAAAAAAAGATTTATACTCCATATATACAAGTGGGATCTTAATTAACTACCGATTTATCCATGAACTTTTCAGCCAGTGGCTTAATAAGTGAGGATTGTTGTGATCATGTCATCATCTGCCAGTAGAAAATCATAATGTGCAGTTGTGCACCTATTACGAACCTGATTTTGTTGGACAATAGCTTAAAGCAAGCTTTATTGCATTAATGCTCGTGGAACAATTTATCGAATAAGGTCCTTCATCTATCTTAAAACCTGATGAGCAAGGAATAGTCTTAAGCCCCAACCCTCTATGAAAGAATAAAAAGGAAACAAAGCCCAAAACTCTATTTTGCAATTAGCAAATTATACTAGCGAATTTGACTAATGTCTAGTTGATAACAATTTTGAAATTATTATTCGACAGTTGTGTATGAAGTACAATATGCTAACTAATAATGCTACTTAGAATAGCATATCTTTCGATTAAAAAGTAATAGCATATATCCAACTAATCCAAGTGTTCCAATATATATGCTAACTTATTGTCACTCATATTACTATATATATGTTTCGGTCCTCTCCCGTAGTCCCAAATGGATTAGGACACTGGATGGGAAAAGGGCCCAAAACGGGATTCTTGGAGCCCGTGGATCACACAAATGGCTTTGAGCTAAGGCTGGAGGCTTGATCGTTGTTGTTGGGCTTGAGATGGAGGAATAAGTTGACCTTGACGCCTTGGATCCGGCCTGAGCTGGACAGTCCCCTTGGAGTGGACTATGGCTCAGAGGAGAAATATGTCGCCGAGGTGGACTGAGGCTCGGAGGTGGAACGTGGCTCGGAGGTGAAGTATGGCTCGGAGGTAGAATGTAGGGCTCGGAGGTAAAGATGTGGCTCCGAGGTAAGATGCGGCTCTGAGTTAAAGTG
This sequence comes from Pharnaceum exiguum, assembly GCA_900322385.1. Classification (NCBI taxonomy): domain Eukaryota; kingdom Viridiplantae; phylum Streptophyta; class Magnoliopsida; order Caryophyllales; family Molluginaceae; genus Pharnaceum; species Pharnaceum exiguum. The sequence continues at coordinate 29,298 of ONZK01002298.1, read as the reverse complement.
ACACCTACACTTGACGACCCGACCTGCACACAAAGGGTGAGAACTGGCCCGAGGGGAGATCCAGGAACCCCTCTCCGATGCCTAAGTCAGCACGGGGTTCAAGGTTGATTTGAGAGGAAATAGAGGAGAATGATTACTCTGATTTGTGTGGGGCTAATAGCTAGCCTTTTTTGGTAGTCTGATGTGACTTGACATGAGATGTCAGTGTAGAATGATCTGAATTGGCTTGAATGACTTCAAGTGGCTTGAATTGGCTTGTAAAGCTTGCCTTGAGTATTGTGCTGTAAGGTATTTATACCCCTCATGATTTGAGGGTATTTCGGTAATTCGTGATTACCCTAGGCTGAGTATTACTTTTCTCTTCTTGGACTTGGGCCTTATGATGGCCTGCCAAGTCTTGGGCTATGAGCCATTGACTTTGTTTGACCAGGGGGATGACCGCAACAATATATTTTGAAAAACTTGTGTACGTGAACCCGTTTCATATATGAGACTTGGTATTAATAACTCCTCGGTAACACAATAATGACCCCTAGGCTACACTATAATGACCCATCAGCTACATAATAATGATCCCCCTTACCCAGTTTCATATATGAAACGGTTCATACAAATTTTTCTGTATATATTTTACGAGTTGCATATGTCATATTAAGTTTAAGGAACACAAACATTTATGTGAAGCTATTTTCATATATGAGATGTGGCCATCAATGGCTATTTAGGAGTAATTAATCAATATTTTTCTGTAACTAATATAAAGTCTCATATTTAAAATTGGTTCACACAAATCTGCCTATTTAAGAAATTGTTTGGCAAACACTAAAACTGGTCTTCTTTTTCAGTTTTTTCTTGTTCAATTTTTTATAACAATATATTTTGTCTTTTTACTCTCACTTCAAACTGATGAATTTGGGCGTGTTCTCCCCAACTTATACAGACTGAGTTGGACTAAAAGTAACTGAACTAAAATAAACTGAAAGTAATTGAACTGAACTTTTTGTTAATTATTTTGATACACATTTACTTGTTAAAACCTTATCAATATTAGGCTATTATGAATATACTTAGTAGGACCTTTACAATGATTTAATTTACGATGATTGTTGGTCAACCGAAATAGCATTGAGTCCTTGACTCTTGCCCGTAGACGAGGCCCTCAAATATGGGTTTAACTACGGTGGATCAACTTTTGGCGGCCATCTTTACAATGAGCCTTTTGGGCCCTATGATCTTATATAGTTGCTTGTAACGTTTTTTTTCTGTCTTCTAAAACTTCTTTTTATTCAGCAAGTCTTTGGTACACTAGGTGTACTAGTACACCCTATGGATTTATAACTAATTAAAAAGGGATAGATAACGACATTAAAAATGTGACTAATGATAAATGTAGTAATACTAGTTATAAATCTATAAGGTGTACCCGTACACCCGGTGTACCAAAGAATTGGAGTTTTTTATTAGATTTGTCTTTTTTTTGGTGTAAAGGAAAGCACTGAGGCCGGTAAGAATCGAGCCCCAAACCTTAAGGGTTTAAGGAGTGCTCTCTACCACTTGAGCAAAGGCATTACTTTAATTTGATAAAATAAAGTTATGCACATGTATCTCTGTTCGTATAGATGCTATAGATGCTGACGAGTAGGAGCTGGTAAAGAAGGTTAAGGTTTTGGGAGTCAATGGGTAAATAATATCATACACCCGGTATACCTTACTTCGTACACCCACCTTTGTATGTAGATGATTAAAAGATTGAGCCCTTTATTTTTTATGAAGTATTGGGCCTAAAATAAGAGAAATAAACAAAGAGAGGTGTACGGAGCAAGGTACACCGGGTGTACGATGTACGTATTCGAGTCAATGGTCTCTAATTTTTTGTTAAAAACTACTCCTTCCGTCCATAATGTTCTGTTTTTGGATAACTCTTCATGTGCTCAAACTATACCGATTTTATACTCAATTCTCTATTTATTTCTTATATTACTCATGTCTGATAGGTCTATATTGAGTATAAGATCGGGGTAAGTTGAGCACATAAAAAGCTACCCAAAAAAAAATTAGGAAGCAAAGTTTTAACTCGGTTCTACAGTTAGAGTTAGTTGTACTAGTCATAAACTAGTTTCAAACAATATTTTTTTAAATAACTACTGAAAATAAAAATTTATGGGGATGTTTCATATATGAGATTGTATATGTATGAATTTGATCATATTCTACTAAGTTTTTTTTTGTGGAATATTTTATATTTATATCTTATTAAGGTGTATTTTGTCTAGACCCGGTAAATGGGTTAAACAGCTCAAGTTCGGTTCGGGTTGGGTCAATCTAGATTACTTAATTTTCGATTTTGGGTTATGCTTCGCTTTGGGTTACTTTCGGTTCGGGTCCTCTTCAGGTCCATGATTTTGAAACATTTGACATTAAAAATGCATTTTGAGTACATTTGCTTGAAAATTTTCAGGTTGGCTTCAGTTCAGTTAAGGTGAAACCGGGTCTCGGGATGACTTCGGGTTGTAAGTGTTGGATCTTTTTCAGGTTTTGGTTCGAGTCACGGGGTTTGGCTTAGTTTTGTCAAGTCTAGTTTTGTCTATCTCAGCGATCTTCTAATTATCTACTCCGCAATTAATAACCATCATTTTTTTTATACTGTAATGGTCAAATTAAGTGGCAGTTACGAGTAATGTAATGTAGAATATGAAACATATAACTTGACGACGTCTTTGAAGATAATAATAATCATTTTCTCTTCAATATGGCAGCCTTCTATGCAGCCTCACTGAGCTCTTTCGACGTAGCTACTTACATTGTGACGAATTTGCTGAAGAAACTAGTTTCAGAAAAATCAGCATTTGAACTCTTACGCTAATTAAGCTCTTATAGCTTCAAATTAATTAATCAACGGCGTTCACGTTGCGGGTGCTCCCTGTTCCAAAATTCAGCACTAGTGGAGTTGAATGAGTGCCGCGAATTAGTACATAGTACACCCGGTGTACCTTTCTCCGTACACCCACTTTGTTTTTCTATCTTATTCTAGGCCCAATTTCTAAAAAAAAATAAATAAAGACCCACTATTTACTTATCTATTCTCGAAGGTGGGTCTACATTGCAAGGTACACCGAGTGTACGGTATAATTTGCCGAGTGCCGCAGTTGAAAAACATTGATTATCAAGCAAATCTTTAGTACACCGGATGTACACGTACACTGGGTGAATTTATAACTAATAATAATAGTACTGACTGATGGCATCAAAAATATGACTAATAATGTATGTTGTAATATTAATCATATTCACCTAGTGTACATACACTCACCCGGTGTACATATACACTGGATGTACCTAAGAATTGGAGTTAATCTTCTAGTCTGCAATTTGCATGATTTGGTTTTGGTCCAAGTACAACGTCACAATGGCATTTGGCTTGACCTTAACCAAGAGCTGGCTTGTTGGAAATGTTTTACCAATCCTAGCAGTATCATGACTGTCTTTATTTATCCTCTCTTCAACTTTTTTCTGGTGCATCTTCCGAAAATATGAGCACGTTAACATGACTAATTTCAGTTGCAATTCTCTGATAGATTGAGAGATGCTTTACCTCCTTCGCTTGATCAACACCTACACTGAAAGTCACCATACAGATTTTAGCAGGTCAATATAAAGCGCATGCTTGTCATTATTATTTTGTGCCTGAAGTGAATTGAAAAATTCAATGCTCAAGAAGTCAAGCTCACAAAGTCTAATTGGAACAGCACTATAATTCAAAGATGCCCACATTCTCAAATTACTACGTTATTATCCAACTATATAGGGGTGCCTAATTAGTTCACTCACCCAATTATTTTGAAAAGTTTATTTTCCGACTACAGCCTTCCAGCAACGAAATTGAAGTGAAAAATAAACCATAAGCCACCATCTGTCCTCAGCTTCCTTCATAGTGAGTAAAATGCCTTCACAAAGGCTACAGAGTTATCTATTCCTAGCTATCATAATGATGGGAATGGCAACGACAGCTAAATGCAGTAGAGGAATCAAGCATAGAACGTTTAAGTACACCCTTGAAGCCGCGCTGCCGAAAGGATTTGTGCCCCCATCAGGGCCGTCACCGTGTCACTACATGCTAAGAGATCGTAAAGAGCAGGTTGTTCATCTTCAAGATTATGTTATGTGTCCATAATATCTATGCACAATAACTAAAGGCGATCGTGAATTCGTGATGTTGAGACCCCTGAGTAGTGATTAGTCATTCACTTTGTTCTTTCTTGTACATTTGTCGACTCCAAACAAGTTGAAGATGAGATATTTGATCTTAGGATATGATATAGCACGGAATATTTTCAAGACTTGCGCGAAGTTTCAAGATGTTGACGATAATGGTTTGTGAATGTTGGGGATGTTTGGGTGATAGATATGTCTGACAACATGTATCCATGCAATTCCATGGAAATGCAAGAGAAAAAATTGGATTTTGTGCTATGATAATGTCCAGAAAATTTCTGGGACAGCAGAGGTTTAGCGGAGTTTTTCAAATACCAATATGCGCTTTACTAATTTTGGCAGGCGCACCATACCCCATAGGTTTCTCAAACAGGACACCGTATACATGTACCAGGCCAAATGCTCATAACATTACATTTTTGATGAATTGATCGACAAAAATGTGCTTGCAACAGCCTATGAGAAATTTAACTGGGTTGATGTACTCCCTTTGTCCCCTAAATATTTACAGTTCAGCGAAGAGTTTCTTGTAGTAGAGTTATGTGCTTGAGATTCATACACAAAAGTTGTACTCCAGTAATTTAGTAAAAGCCATATAAGAGCATCCAGAATTGAAAATGTAAACACAGACATCATGGAAACATTGAAATGCTTAAATGCATGCAACTTAAATTATGACTTCGTGAAAGTTGAAGGGAACAAAGAGACAACATTTGAAATACTTGTGCTTGTTCGATATTCCAACTAACCATATGCAAACAAAACTCCCTCTATCCTTAACAAAAACGTTTACATTTGCACAGTTTTAGAGAGTCTTGGCTATTTTGTTATAGTCCAATATTCACCTAAAGCGAAAGATTGAAAGAACTCTTTCAACTTTATTGACACTAGATCTTGAACTCTGGATAGACAACCATATGCTGTAATTCACATCCTTAAACGCAAAATCTCCCTACTGAAGGGATCTAAATTGGAGTATAGGCTCCTTCAATGAGCAGAGAGAGGAGAAACATCTCTTTTGATTTCTAATTCAATCAGATGAGACAAATTAAATAAGGGCTGGAGAGTTGTAAGCTTACTGAGGTATTCAAGTAAGAAAAAATAAAAATTGTCTTCAAAATCGTGTCTTTGTTACAAACTCGATAACAAAGACAACCACAAATTCCTAAGGAAAGCACTATTGGACAAATTCAGCTATATATTGCTGGAATATACACATATTATTCAGTACCAAGCTGCTCACAAAAAATGTACATTTCTATAAATATTTATGTCAGCTTATATATAGATTGATACATATCCATTAATTCGAGGTAATGATTCGTGACATCAAAAAATTTCAGCATGGCTGCTTATCAAGTACTTGTATAGAACAATTAGAAGAGCACAAACAACTAGAAGTAAAGGTATTCCATCAAAACTATCGCCCTGAGCTGCTTAAGCTGACTGTATCTCTGCATTACTCTATCTCGTGGAAGTGTTACAGTCTTCTAAGGTCTAGCTCCCTGAAGGTTAGCCATATTATCAATGCTCAACTTCAGATCCTCGCTGATCACACCCATATCCCTATTAAAAGAGTTTCCAGGTTCAGATGTAGGGAAATCATTTGTGTCTCAAAAAGTGAATGCAGGTAAAACAACAACAACAATAACAACAGTCCCAGTATAATCCCATCTCAAATGGGGTACTAAGGGAGCCTGATGTACGCAGCCTTACCTCGATTTGAAAAATCGGGAGACTGTTTCCAGAATGACAAAAAGAGAATGCAGGTAACGCTGAGAAACAAAAAGAACCATGAAAAAAAGTTCATGTAACTGAAAAATATTATATAGCATGTCCGAGCCTTTTCCTACAATCCTGCTTACTATGTTTGGAACTTCTAATGATAGTAAGTACAAAGTATAATTTATTCAAGGGACTACTAGAAATTCTGGTACCTTGTCAGTGTCTAGATCTTCAATCCAGAGTGAATAGCAACAACTCCACCAACCAAATTTTCATATTGAACCTTCTGAAAGCCTGCTTCAGCTATCATCGAAGCATATACATCCTGCAACGTTGAGAGAACTTAAAAATGAGAAGAGAGGAGTAGAGTGTTGCAGGAACCAATGTTCAGAAGTCTTTGATCCCTGGGACCCATTACAAAAACAGAAAAGGCATTTGAAAAAATTCTCAACTCTAATATTATACAACAACAATATTGACTCATCAAAAGAGATCAAATAGAAACTCTAATATGGCTCATCATGCTAAATTTTGGGATATAATATTGACTCAAGGGTGTTATCTTGTTAAGATATAATCCTAGTTCTCCCACTTCAAGACAAGCCGTTGAGTACAAATTCCAGTAAAGTAAGCACAACTTTCACGCTGACAATCCAAACTGTCAAACACTTCAGACTGATTGCGATCAACCACATTACTGGAAGAAATAAGACATGCCAGACAGCTGGTAATTCAAAAAACTCACTGAACAAGAGTATCGAGCAGTAATTGAATGTGCACACTACCCTGCTAGTTGGATGTCACGCTTCTCCCTACCAAAGAGCAATTGAATAAACGATGGCAGATGGTGACTGGGCACAAGTGATGGTACTATGGGAACACGAATGACTACATGCAAATTTTTAAATTATAAAACGTCCTCTGTTAGGTACACAGGATCTTCAGCAGATGCATACCAAATGCCTTCAAGGCTTCAACAAGTGCCCCTAAATGCACTGACAAGCTCAAGATATGTGTCAAGACCTAACTTGTTCTGAAATGACCGGAGTAACAATCATCATTGTAAACAATCACTAACTCTACTTCTCTACCTGCCTCTACCCCCCAAAAAAAACGTTCCACCTGTCTAACAATGGCACCCATGTATTACCCAAGTCTGCCAACAGCACTCAGAACAGAACAACGGTCTAAAACACCTTCCTCGCACTGAAATCCTGAACCCTACCATCACGACCCAAGCTAGAAATGTTGATGGTTATCTCACGCAATAAATATTCCTTTCATGGATTTAAGGCACAGTCACACCACATCTTTTCCAGGGCAGGATGTACAAAAGATTGCAAATGATAGACCCTTGACACCCTTTTGATACTTTTCTTTCCTCCTCCTCTGACAGGGCTACTTATGAACCAATTACCAGCACGGAGGCTGTTAGACAACACGAATACCTGGAGGTACGGTGATAACAGGGTCATTGCCACTGAGCCAATTTGATTCAAGGGAGTCAGAGAAGGGCTGAGTAAGGGACCAAAAAGAGCTGCAAGTTATTGCCAGTCACTAATTTGTCTAAATGTGAGCCTACCATCAAAGTGAACTGAGAAATTGAGGCTACTATGAACAAATAAAGGATCATCAGAAAAAGACCAACTTCAACAAGGGAAATATTCACAAAAGTATAACATTTACAACAAACACCTATGGATCATGCAGTCATTAAATAATTCCCTACGTCAAGGGTTCCTCCAAGGCACAAGAGAAGGGAAAAAGATTGGAGCTATCAAAAAGAGAGGTCCAAATGAGGAAAATCAGATAAATCTCTAAAAATGAAAAAGTGATCGTAACCTTGATAGGGTCAAGTACGGTCTTTTAATAGTGGAATGATACTTATGGCTGCAAGGTTTCCAAACTAGCATTAACAGGCATTTGAAAGGCCTGTATAGGTACATCCGTACGTGCTTTATGCAAAAGATATAGCCAAATTGATGGTCACAGTGGCTAAAATAACTTACATATACAGATATACATGCCCATATCACGTCAATAATAAAGGAGAAAGAAGGAAAAAAGAAAAAAAAGACCAAAAGAAGAAGATTGTGACAGGTTAATATATCTCGTTCTGACACACTACTGTTTGCACCAAATGCTTATTTGGATCAATTTACGTTTAATGACCATTCCAAAATAATGTTTGGTTGACAAAACATGGGAATTAACTTCTCATGAGAAGTGACTTCCTACATTATGGAGGAAGTAGCACACTCCACTCAGGAAAGTGGCATTTCCAACATCATTTGCCGTGATATACATCTTTCACATCTCACCAACTTCTAGTCCTTATTCTCCAACTATTAAGGGATTTTCATTTCCCTCAGTTAAAACTAAACAAAGCAGTAATTCATTATATTACTGTTTCTTCATTATTCAGAAGTATCACTTCGAGATTGACCTCTAAATTCGCATTATCAATTCATTTTATAAAAAACAAAAACAAAGCAACAACAGCTCAGGTGGTAGGTAGAGGTCATCAGACAATATCTTTTCTCCTATTCAAATTATTTCAATTGAGAAGAATGAGACTGCAAAGAAAGTCAATACCTGAGGAGGAAACCGACGGACACTTTCAACCAAATATTGGTAGGATTCTCTATCACCAACAACCAGCTCTCCAAGCGAAGGGATGACCGAAAAGGAGTAGTAATCATACCTGCACGGAAGGATGTTAATTTAAGTAAATTACATCCTTATGATATCAAACAACAGAGGACTTACAAAAGAGCAAAAAATCCATGACTATAACAGAGGATACTACTGCAACCGTATAGAAATGGTACTACACTGGGAGCTTAGCCCTTCGAGAAAGAATAAAAGTTGCAGCCTGATAACTGACAAACATAACAAAGATTCAAATGTGCCCACTAGTCATACATCCCTGAATCAAGCTGCTTGACCATGGCTATTCTCCATTCTAGATACTACTCCCTCACTGTCAACATTGCCGTTCTCTACTTATTTTGATGTACAGCTCAACAATACCAGGTGCTTCGTCAGTTCACTATTCAGAAAGATACTATTATGTCCACAATGTACTCCATTGGGTGGTTCAATGCATGACTCGGTGTGCCCATCTTAATGACTACTTTAACCCAAATACTTACACAGCGTAAGCAAAAGGGACGAAGACTGCCTTAAAACAAGACGATAAATAACTGAATAACAACAACAACGACTCAGTTAATCCCATCTCAGATGGGGTCCTGAGGGAGTCTGATGTACGCAGCCTTACCCGAAAATCGGGAGACTTTCCAGAATGACCCACAAAGAACCGATAAATAACTGAACACGCTTTGCAAGTTTATAGTTAAGCTTCATTGACGTAGAATAGGAAGTTTGATATCCAGCTTCTACTGCCGGCTGCAACAACTTCTATTTTTTATTTTTGGTGAATAAGAAATTCTTTACCAAAACGAGACATTATAAAACTGTTTAAGTAGGGTACCTTCTAAGAAGGGCTTCCCCAAACTTATTATTACTTTAACCTTGTAACATATTTCTGACCAAATAAGATACTTCTGATAGAGTGATAGTACTCAAACCTATACTAACAACTCTACATTTCATCTCAAAACATAGTTTCTCAATCAACACTTCCAGCCTAATGATCACAAATTCCCGAACTAATAGATTTCATATCCAAGCTACAAAATAACACGGGTATCCAAGCTTTTCCCACTGGCTCTGAAGTGAATGACCAGGCTAAACTCCAGCAGCCCTGAGGAGACTCGAACTTGTAATGCATATCACAGTCAAACCTTCAGAGATAACTTACTACCTCTTCAGTCTTTAGAAAGAGTGAATTTCCTCGCAATCTAACTAATCTAGATCTGCCAGAAATTACTTTGCTTTTTTTTCTTCTGATAACATGGGTATCTAGGATTTGCCGAACTAATCCCGTGGGCCCTGAAGTTACAGGAAAACCTCCAGACCTCAATTGGCCCTGAGGAGACTCGAACTTAGGACGTTTGAAATAAAATCTCAGAAGTCCTAGCAACTGAGCTACCCACTCTAGGTTAGAAATTACTTTACTAAGTATGCCAAATAAGATAACCACCAAATTTTGAAGCTCAATGCGATAGATGTAAGAGAAAAAACTGTCTATGTGAGCCTGGTTTTCAATTGCATCCCTTGCACAAACAGTGAACTCTAAGGACAGCCAAATCTAAATCATGTTGCAGCAATTTAGTATAAGCAAGCTCTGTAAGAATAAATCAGACCTTATACTACTACAAAAACACGCACTCAAGACACTATGCTAGCAAACAATTGATAAGCCAGTCATGAGTTACGTGACATGAACTATCAAAACAAAATCCTAAAAGCTCAAGCAGCAGACCATAGTCAAAAGAATACTCACAATTGCTTAAATATAGGAGCCTCCACATGACTCAGTTCAAGACAAAGAAAACGTCCTCCATATTTAAGAACCCTGTTTCATGCAATTCATTCAAAGAAAAAAGAACTTAGCACCATCTGTGTGATGAAAACGTAAGAATTTATGTTCTCAATAAACTAGTGGGCATGCTGAAAATTGTGAAACTTGACAAGTACAGCCAAATCAGACTGCTCTCAGCCATAAGTGCTCAAGTAGGAATTATTCCTTGCAATTATCAAAGTAGAGATTAGAAATTATTCTTGGCAAAAAGTCTGAACTAGGGATTATTCATGGCAATTTTGCCTATTTTTCTCACTTGAGTATGCTGTTCTTTTTGAATAAGAAGCCGCACGAAAAGGTACATTAAACATGAAGAGGTGCTATTAGTTTGCTTCCAAATTTTGCACATGATTTACCTATACGCCTCTGATAAAGTTTTCTCAATATGTGTAACGTTCCTGATCCCAAATGCAATTGTATAGCCGTCCATTGAATTATCTTCGAAATTCAAGGCTTCTGCATTGCCTTCCATCCACATCAGAGATCTCTCTTTCCCAAGACCTACAGATCAGCAACAGATTTAGAAGTGACTACTTGACAAGTTTGAGAGCATTCAATGACAACCAAGACAAAAAGAAAAAGAAAAGCATGCAGATAAACTGGATAATACAAGGGAAATTAAAGGAATAGATGAACACAAAGACGCCAGGCTTTAGATGAATTAGTGCAGTCACAAGCACAGCACAGTGTCACATATGGCTTCTCCATCGATCAGCCTATGTATCTGAATCAAGACTGATCAGATTCAACTTATTTGGACCATGAGTTCATGACCTTTTCACAAAGAGAGCCGTGGTCCAGTACCAAGCTACCAATGGGAGTACTTCTGTGGAAAGGGGTCAGAACATGATTATAAATGACCATCTTGCTTAACTTTCACGAAAGCCTTTTGATGGAAGTATTGTAGGCGACTCGTTTTGTTAAACTCAAAGATACAAAGAAATCGAGGATAAGTATATAGAGTCAAGCAAACATATGACTGGTCTTTCATCAACGCTGAGTTCGCTTCACTACTGGGTTAACTAAAGCTACAGCTTTGTTAAAGAGCTGGCAACCCTGGTTTTCGATCACATCCAGATTCCAGAAGCCAGAACTAACCATAAGCCACTTCATGCTGATATACAGGCTACAAATGAGCATCATTGACAAACTACGGGCTCTCACGATAGCTTACATGCTCTTTTCAACACACAAGCTTGACCACACAAGAACTTTTAAAAAAAGATTCGAGAACCATGGTTGTAGCTAAAACTAGGACAGAGCAACAACCAGCTAGCCAAACCAAGCTACAGTCCTTTATTCTTCTAGCTGAGGCTGAACCTTTTCAAATGTGATATTATAGAGTACAACTGCTATGAAAAGAGGCGCATACGGAAAAAAAAAACACCCTGATAGATGTACCTGAGTCCTATATAACTATATTACCTCTTTCGGAAGCCCTCTTTATGCCAACATTCAACATGTTTGGGTTGATGTCACATACATATATCTGAGTTTCATCCAATAAATGATGTCCAGACTCATCTTGCATTGCCCTCTTCTTTATAGAATCCAGAACCCTA
>ONZK01002298.1:0-16928 GCA_900322385.1 Pharnaceum exiguum | reverse complement strand
GGGGTGGAGGGGGAGACGTTCAATTATCAGGGTTTTAGAACTCTGCCACAACGCCTATCGACTGCACTGTGGTTATTGACTTGACTGCAGCTGCCACAACCAATTTTGTTCAGCATAACCTGCGAAAGTGACTTCACATCGGCTATGTGGCTGCGACCAACGTTTCGAACGCTTCTAATTTTTACTTTACGATAGAGATTATATACATATAAACAACAAATTAACAATATACAGTACATACTAATTTGGTTTTTCAGTGTCAGATTTTTTTTTATTAATCTTCCAAATAAATCTTCCAAATATACAGTACAAGGAAGACAAGAAATCCTCCAAATAAATCCAAAAACAACTATGTAGCCTATAAGAATTACTTCTATTTCAGAAGCCCTTCATAATACTACTGTTTTTTAATAAAGGAGGACAAGCCGTCCTATAAGAGAAATCACAGAAAAGCCGTCCTTAAAAAACGATTACAAACCAAACTAATTCGTCTGCATAATAGCCAAAGGTTGGCCTAAAAAGGCTCCCTGGATTTTGTCCACATGGAAGCAAGAAAAGCAACTTGATCCAGTAAGTTGGACGAGAATGCATAGGAATTACTTGGTGAGAAAATTCTGGCATTCCGTTCAAGCCAAATACACCAAAGTATTGCCATCTTTGCATTTTTCCATAACACCTCCTCCTTATCCATCCTGAATGGCATATAATCAATTCGCAGAAAATCGACTTCAGATGATGGGAAACCAAATGCTCACCCATTGGACCAAAGAGTCTAGTCCAATGGCTCCATGAAAAATCACAATGTAGGAAGAGATGAGATAAATCCTTGCCGGAGACAACACACAAATCTAGACAAAAGGTCATACGAGGTCTCCTCCTTCAAAACGCATCTTATTAGTGTCAAGACTAATACTACTACTAAAGCCATAGTTAATAGAAACCTTTAAGTTATCTGATTTCCCTATCACATCAACTCTTTTTGTAATTGATTTCGACTATCTGCCTAAGCTTGTTGCTCGTTGCACTAAGCTTTTTGCTCGTTACCGAATCCACTAATTTCAAGGACAACTTGTCCAAAATGTTCTGTGCTCGCCCGTCCTCTTCTCTATCCCTAACAGCGAAAAATAAAACAACTGTGATAAAGGCGACTAATAAGCCACCTTCTACCTTCTGACTGAATTTCCGGTGGGAGAGACAAATCTCCATTTTTACGAGACTCAGTTCCATCACACTGCGGTCTCATCTTTTCGAATGAAGCATCTACAGTCCCAGGTACATAACCTCTTGACTCAATTCATACCAATCAATTTTCTTACCACAGTCTGTTTTCTAACGAGGTAAAGTCCAATCAGTTCCCAATTTTCCTGTACGTGGCGAGATTTCTTACACGTTAGGCACCATAAGGAATTCAAATTAGGATCCAGCCCGAAAAAGAATCATGAATGAGAAAAGAACGTCAGGGTGCCCAGTTCCTATTCAAACTCTTACAATATGGCCTAAAACTTCTAGTGTCAGAGCAGATTTTTCTCACTATTTAAACCATCAATGCATCAGATAAGCATCATCGTCATGATAGAAGAAGCGACATTGCTCATTCAATCATGTATCAGGAAAGAAAAGAAAAAACAAGATAAGCCTTGAAGTTCAAAATTGAAATTACCCATTCACAGTGAGTTATTGCGATTGCTGCCATGACAACAAGTTATGCTCCAAGAATCAATTTCAGACTTCCAGTAAGAATTATACATGATTGTAACTGAAACGGCAAAACTACGATAACTGACCTGTCCCGCCAGCAACATCCAGATGCTTCATTCCAGGGAATGGGTTTAGCTCCGCCACCAATCTGCCACAATCACAAACAGAATTACAAACATGCACTATACACATCACAAAACAGGAAGCACGAGCCGTGCAACTTCTACGGCAACATAACAACATTTAATCAACAGAAAATTGACCTCTCCTTCCACAATCGATGCAGTCCACCACTCATCAAATCATTCATTACATCATAGTTCGAGGCCACATTCGTAAAGACATTTCCGACCAGCTGACTTTTCTCATCCTCACGCACCTCCTTAAAACCTGAATGCAATATCCAAATGACGGACCAGTTAATAGACATAATACTGGTTTCCCTCACTGAAACATAAATAAAAAACCTAAATGAAATGTTTTGACTGTTAGAAATAATATTACCATAGTAGAAATAACAATTTCACAATTTGTCCAACCGCACTGCACTCCCATTAAACACCCACTTAGAATCTAACCCACAAACAGCATACACATTTGCAATTACAATATCTGTAAACTAAGTAACACCAATTTCATCATGTTCCCAATCAAGCTTTCAAGACATGTTTTCGACATTATCATCACATTGTCCATCTTAATACAACCCTTATATTGTTTGACATTTATTTAGCAAAATGAATCTCATCATCAACAACCAAGTTCAACCGACCAAATTATTCCAAGCAAAATACTACCAAAATCTGAAACAGTTCTTAAAAAAAAAAAACAAAACCCAGATACTAAAACTAAGAAAGATGAGATTTTTCTTCGTTTTTCCACCAACCCATGATCAAAGTAGGCAAGACACTAAGGATAAATAAACAGTTGATAATAAAGAGGAAAACCCAGAAAGGAAAAATGAAAAAGATGAGATTTTGATCGTTATATTGTCTTACCAAAGCTAGTGGCATGAGAGTGTAAACGACGAGAAACCCCAGAAAGGGCTGGCAAAAGCAGCTTAGCAGCCTTATTAGAGTTCCTTACAAGTGCTCTCAACGCCATTTGATAATATAATATCTTGTATGTATGTTTTTCCTGCAAGAAAAGAAAAGAAAAGAAAAGAAAAGAAAGCATGCAAATCAAATCAAATTAATTTATATGTTATTATGATATGAATGCATGATGCATGAAGGGGAGGGGGAGAGGGAGAGGGAGAGTGGAGTATTCGTACCTTTATTATTACTATGGTAGTTGGATGGTTGGTTGTTTGTGTGAGGAGGTTTTTTAAGGCTGTTTGGTTTGGTTTGGTTTGCCCGCTGAAGGAGGGAAATTGATCGAAGAGGGAGAGGAGAGGAGGGGGACACTGACACGTACGGGTGGGTCTGCTCTCGGCCTTGTGTCAATACGGAGTACTTACAAGCCGGGTAAAGTCCGGACCCGACCCGAAATTAGTTTTGTTTCGGCCCGGAAATATTCGGGAACCCGGTTTACCAACAATGAATTTGATTTTTTAAAAAGAATCCAAAGCAACTCACTAATGATTTAGATCACAGCAGTACAACTAAATAACAACAACAACAACCGAGTGTAAATCCTCATTTAATGGAAGTACTCGGGTCAGGATGTACGCAATCAAACCCCTGTCTAACAAAGAGGTTGTTTTCCGAGATTGACCCATTATTGCATTGAAAGTAAAACCGACAAATATCAAAATACAAGTATAAGGTGTACACAAGTACAGTATTATTTGCTACCCACAATTTTTTTTTAATTTTTTTTGTTGTCAATTTGATTTAGCAGAGCTTCGCTACGACTACGGTCCAATCCTGTTCCGGGTCGCACACATGGCTGTGGTGAGTGAGTCTCCCAATGAAGGTTTCTGCACACGCTGAGGCTCCAACTCGAGAGCTTTCTTAAGCGGTATGGAGCTGTTTATCACTCCAACCAACCCATATTAGTAGAATTATTATTTTTTAACATACACGAACAAGCTAAGTAGATCTTCATCGATTAACAAAGAGGCTCGAGCCTTTTCCCTCATTTTCTATCTGAAAAGAAAAAAAACTTACAGTGAAAGCCTCGTGTACAAGCAAATCAAAGCCAAGACCCAACAACTGATCCAACAAAAGCAAAGCAAATCAAAGTCAGGGGGAGAGACTAGTTCGTCGAGTCGTCATGCTGGAGGGGCGTGGCTGGAATTGGTATCATGGAGGATCTTGCGACATACGAGATCGATAATGGGAAGAGTGTTGGTAAGAGTGAGGTGGAGGAGATCGAAGATAAGAGTGGAGGGGATCAAAGGTGGAGTGTGGGTACCAAAATTGAGAATATGCGACCAGTATCCGACTCGATTTGTCACGTGTATTGCAGGTCGGGTACGTAAGTGAAATCCGGGTCGGGTTTCCGTAAAATTGGGGCGAGTCAAAAATGCCGTGTAATGTTGCCCACCCCTAATATTACCAACGTCACATAGAACGGACGGGGATGCACTTGAATTCACCCGGGTGTTTTTGTTAGCAAGTCATTATAATACATATCTTATTACTCCATAATACCATTAAGCCGCTCCATATTATTAGTTACAATTTCATCCGCTATAAATTTACACCCGTTGTATCATAAACCTGTTGGGTGAACCAACATTTTTTTAATCTAGAAAATATGAAACACGTGCTACAAGTCCACAACAAAAAGTTAGAGGGAAAAGTAATATGGAATACTCATAATAACAAAATAATGGATAAACATATTTTAAAGGATTTTTAATGGGAATGATATGGATAACTGGATAAAAGTCATCTCCGGTTTCGAGCATAAAGTGAAAATAGTCTCTTTTTCCACTATCGATAAGTAAATAGTAAGGCTTGTTTGGCAAGACCATTGTTATTAGCTGAAGCGCTTACAGCTGAAACTGAAGTTGGTGCAGGCTAGAGGTGGCTAATGAGCTGACTTGGCTCGAAACCGCTCGATTCAATTCGGGTCAAAGTCGGTCAAAATCGGCTCGTTGACCGAGTCGGCTCGGTCAAAGTCGAGTCGAATAGAGCGAGCTGACTTTGAGTTGGCATTTTAATTTAACCAAGTCAATTCGAATTCGATGAGCTAGCTCAGCTCGATTGCAATTCGATGACTTACACGAGCAATTCGATGACTTACGAGCTGACTCAATCTACCTTTTGCCCATTAGACGATTTGAGTGACTAGATTTGAGCTCTTGTGACTTTTCGAATTGAATTGTCTTAACGAGCTGGCGAATTGTACCTACTGTACGATTTTTCGAGCAATCAAATAGAGCCGACTTGACTTTGAGCAAAGGTTTTCCTATATATCAGCTCGGCTCAAGTCGGCTCGTTCTGACTCGACCGTATATGAGCTGAGCCGACTTGGCTACGAGCCAAGGTTTTCCTAGATATCAGCTCGGCTCAAGTCGGCTCGACCATACACGAGCTGACTTTGAGCTGAGGGTCTGGGTGAGTCAAGTCATTTGAGTTGAGTCGTAAGTCGGCTCAAGTCGGCTCGCGGCCAGCTCTAGTGCCGGCTAATCATAGCTGAATACTGATAGCGCTTAAAATATCTAGTGCACATGAAAGTATATTTGGTTATACATAGACCTGCCAAAACTGACACGAACCCGTTGAGCCGAACCGAACCACCCGACCTGTAACTCGAAATAGACCCGAAAGTTATGACCCAGAGTTAACCCGAGACTCGGTTTCACCGAACCGAAATGAATCCGACCCGAAAATCTTCAAGCAAATGTACTCAAAACGCATTTTTAAAGTTAAATGTTTCAAAAAATTACAGACCAGAAAGCGACCCGAACCGAAACAACCCAACCCGAACCGCAACCCGACCCGAAAAGTTAGAAATTTAGATTAATCCAAACCGAACCGACCCGAACCAAAACCGACCCGCATGACCCGTTTTCCAGGTCTAAGTTATACTAAGTGAAAATAGAGCTGAAAACACAAAAAGACAAAAAAACAACAAGTCTTTGATACTACACCATGACTAAGAGGATTTATAACTAATAATAAAGGGATTGACTAACGATATTAAAAATGTGATTATATGTTTTAATACTTTGAAAAACACAACCGGTATACACACCGAATGTACCTAAAAATTGGAGGAAAAAAAAGGCATCTCAACATGCCCTCCCAAGTCAATTAATATTGACATATATATATGTGGTCACATGTTAATAACGTTTCTGATCCCATACTAGAACCTCACAAGTTACAACAATATGAATTAGTTCCGGATCATTACAATTCTAATTCTACGGAGGTTAATGTAATTTAGGTAGGCGTAGTAAGCAAATTCAATAATCAAGAGTTTACTTTGGAAAATAAGCTCTAAAATGTGACATGCCAAATGTAATTTAGGTAGGCGTATAAGTAAATTCAATAATAAAGAGATTACTTTCGAAAAAATGAAAAATTGAAAATCCAAAACAATCTCAAACAGCACGAAAACAACTACAACATATGTGGTTGGAACATAGAACTAAAATGAACTGATGGGAACCAAACTCGTTAACTAAACATAAGTGAGATTTAAAACTGAAATATAAAAATTTGTTACATGGGTATTCCAAAAAATCTTGCAAAGCCATCGATCAAAAGTCATCAATCTTATTGTATATATAGTTTTTCGGTAGGCATCTTATTGTATATTTTAGATTAAGCAAAAGTTTGAGTGTACACGCTTTCTAGAAAAAGTCAGAAGTATTTTATAAGGTAACTACTTCACTACTTCAGATAAGGGTGCGAAATTTCTCAAATGTAGTAAACGTTTATTGATGATGACAAAACAATCTGTGAGTACAATTACAATACACCAGATCAAATTTAAAAGCTGAGGAATACGGATCGATAAGAAGAACAATAAGATAGCAAATTCTAACAATTCAACTGATGATTGTGCAGAATTAAAATGTATACGGATACGGACTGAAAGGACAGGATAACAGTAGTCCTTTTATTTTTTGGGTGAACAGTTGTACTTTTTTTTTGTCATGAACCAAGAAAATATTCAAGTATTCATCTAATCATCTAACTTGGGGTCATATACAACGGTCCCTCTCGCCGGGGCCAGTGTCGCAGTAGTATCCTGGGCAACATGGGCGCGGTGGTTGAGGGTCTTGCCACCACCAATGAAATGGCACACTATCTACACCACATGAATCATCAAATCGACCACATTCTTGTGCCCCGACTATCAAGCTCTGTTGCGTCATTACTGCAATAAAATAGTCACAATTTAAACCAAAAATTACGCACGAAATTTTATATTGAAACATTTTCAAACTATCTATTGGGCGTGAAAACTGAAATTGACCATTTTGCTAAAACCCAGAGGACAAAATATGAAAGTAACCAACTTAAGTCACACATGTAAATAAACATTAATAGAGAGTGTCTCGTTTTTGACACAAAAGTCACATATAAATTCGCATTATCTCAATGATGATTTTAATTCCAAAACCAAATTTACATTTTCTTAACACAGTAAATATTAGGAGTACCCTTCAAAAAAAAAATAGGAGTATGATGACAGCTTTTTTTTTCAAGGAAAGAAGAATTCACTCGTAATTCATGTCTTCAATAGCATCCAATGCTACAAAGGCTAGAAGCCTAGAACCACATCAAAATATAACATCGAGCAAGTTTGGAAGATTATTCAAAACGTCGTAGATTGACCTTCTTTTTTTTTTTTTTATCAGAGACCTTCTTCTTGTTGCATGCTAAGGAAAGAGAAATTAATTCGTTATGGATGTTTGCAATAATATCCAATGCTACAAAAGCCGAAGACTAGTATATGACAATATCAAAATATAACATTGAAGCATCCATTAATCTAGCACGCCGAGCAAGTTTGAAAAATTACTGAAGAAAGTAATAATAATTAAGACACTGATTGTGATTTTAAAATGGCGAAAATGACAATCCATGTTAGAGTCTAGACAGAGTGAGTATATTCAGATGACCTAAAAAAAGTGAGTGGCCAGATTAAGATAAGTAGTATGAAGGTTTAAAGCAAAAAAGAAGATTAGTATGAGGTACGGTGCTAAATGTTACCTAGGACAATGATGAATATGGAATGGAACAAAATCCTCTCAGTGCCATTAACTTTCTTCCCCATCTCTAGGTTTAGAGTAGCGTTTGGTTGATAATATGAATTGAGATGGCCTGGAGATGCTCTCATGCCCCCATCTTGCTGCCCTATTTATGCTACTGAAAATGAATGTTCCTCGATCTGCCATTGACTATCATCCACACCAGCCTCTGTAATTCAGTTATAAAATATCTTTTTTTATTTTTACTTCTAACTGCATGCACAAGGAACTTGTTTGGAATTAACAAGCTACCCTCCCTTAACTGGTTCATAACAGCTAGTCAAACCAGCTAAAAATCGAGCCACTCAAATTCAACTACCAGCTAAGCTCCCCAAAACAAAAAAACACTCACTATAGAATGGAGGTAAAGCGTGTCTGGGATGGAGGAATATAATTCCAATTCATCGCTTGATCATTAAAATATGGTTATAAGGTTGTGTTTTTGTCGGCTAGAATTATCCAAACAGTAAGTGACTTGAACTGAAAAAAATTAAAAAAAACTAAAATGAACTGAAAAAAACAGAATTAAAATGGAAATAACGCGAAGGCAGTTAAAATTATAACTAAAACTGAAATGAACCGAATTGAAAAAAACTAAAATGAACTTAACTGAAAAAAACTGAACTGTAATATACATAGGCAGAACTAAGGGAACCGCCGGGTGCCACGGCTCCCCAATGTTTCAGAATTTGTATAAACTTTTAGTTTAACACCTATTGGACACAAGATTATTTAGCTTAGTTGGTTCTTCATATGCCTTACTTCCCCTTTAACAAGGGTTCAATTCCTACTTCTATCATATATATTTTCCTAGTTCCAACCTAATATTATTACCGACGAACAAAACACACCCTGATAATTCAGGCCTAATACCCCTTGACTCAAAAAAAAAAAAAGACTGTAACTCAAGTCAACACAAGTTATACGGCTTATATGCAGGAGGGAGAAATTTCTCGTCATGTTCGTTTCGGATAAATTAATACGGAGTATGATGCGGCTGACATGAAAATTAAAATACTGTATGATTTAGAGGTTATGATGCCCTTTATTTAAAAAACAAATAAAATAATGTCGTTGTGTATGACTGTATGAGAAACAAACTACCTTCTCTGTTTTTGTTTTTGGATGAAGTGAGACAATTTTTGATGTGTGTATATATATCTTTTATTGTGTGTACATATATTGAAAAATTTCAAAAAAAAAATGATTACCGAGCTTCCACTAATTTTAATTTATCTTAAACAAACTGGTGTATGGGCCTGGAGCTGGAGGGATAGAGGGCGAGGTAACAAACTCATGCTATTATTATCTTTGGTGAAGATTGCTCTTTTATCTACTAGCTAGAAAAACTGAGTAATTTATTTTTTCCAGTTATATGCTCCTGTACCGAATTTGTACAATGGGGTTGATGATTGAGTATGAATATATAACACTCATATCATTCCTTTTTTTTTTGAGAACCATATAACACTCATTGTTAATAGAAGCCCTTTCAGTATCCAAATGAGGCAGCATAATTGTGCTACAAGTCACTCTGCCCTAAATGCCATAGCAAATTGAAATATTTTTTAGAGCTCGAAAGCCACGAGGGGCTTTAATAACTGTGGTCAAAGGATTTGAATCTAAGACTTTGTTGTAGGATCATTTTACCACTAAACCAAGATCTCATCGGCCTAACAGATTTTATAATTGGAAATCATTTGATTTCTTTTAATTTTTATTTTTTATCTTCTTTCATTGCTCTTTTATAAGATTGAAGCAACGGTACTTTTTTAAATTATAATAGATAGAGGGTCCGTTTGAGACTTAGTTTAAAGTGGTGTTGAAGTGCTTTGTATAGTAGTTTTGATATATTTGGGTGTTTGGGTATTCTCCAAATTAGCTTCGACTACAAATCACGGTCGAAAAAAGCTGTTGACAACACTTTTCTCCAAATTTTTCTCGACATTGGTGTTGCAACCTACCGCAATACATTTTCATTGGAGAAAAATGTGTGTAAACCCGTTTCATATATGAGATTGGGTGAGAGGGGCCATTATTGTTTACCTGAGTGGTCATTATTGTTACACAAGCGGTCATTAATACGCAATCTCATATATGAAACGAGTTTATACAATTTTTTATGTTTTCATTCAATATGTACATGTGTACCCTTTTCTTTCTTTCTTTCTTTTTTTTAGAGAGGTGTATCCTTAAATTCTTTGAAGTCTCCAACGTTAGTACTACTCATCTCTTATACCTTTTCAAATAATTTTTATCATGATAATGGTCTATTATCTTTTAATAAAAATAAAACAATGGGGATGGCAATGGGGCAGGTGTAAGTGGATAGCGCCCGCCACTGTCCCAGTTGGGGCAGGGATGGAGGTGGATTTGGCGGGGATGATTTTGATTCCCAGACCTGCCAATGGGTGGTGGGGCGGGGATGGTTCTCAATTAGTCCCCTCCCCAACCTAGCTGTCCAAATTCAGCTATCGGCTTCGAGCTCCACTTATGTTTTTTTTATAGATGTAAGGAGAAAAGTGATATTAGGAGGCCCTCTTCTCGAGGGACTCTACTAATCTATCACCTAAAAGAATATTATCCGGCTCCCAAGACCACGAAGTGTCCCACATAATTTCTTCCCGAGAACGCCGTGATTGACCTAAATTAGCCATCCAATCCGCTGCTCGATTACCTTCTCGAAAAATGTGCGAAACTTCCACTATAATCAATGAACCCATTAACTGCTGTATGTCTTGAACCAAACTTCTTATTAGCCACGGTGTTGACATTCCCCCTTTCACAACTTGAATAACAGATAAATTATCACCCTCAACCCAAATTCTTTTATAACCAAGCTCAATAGCTTTACGGATTGCTTCCCGCATTGCCAATGCCTCCGCGACAAGAATAATAAAATGACCAATGAATTGTGCACCAGCTATTATCAACGAGCCACTCTCAAAACGAATAATAAATCCCAGGCTAGCATCCGAACGTTTTAGAGAACCATCAAAATTGATTTTGACCATCCCATGACGTGAGGGTAGCCAAGTGATCATGTACCTGTAGGAAATGTCTTTTTGTTTGTTAAAGCAGGCTGAAATTGTTTATACAGTGAATCACGATGTTTCCATTCATAATAGCAATTAATGTCTTGCTCGCATGAAAATTGCAACCGGATTGAAGGGATTTCATTCAAAAA
Source organism: Pharnaceum exiguum (assembly GCA_900322385.1). Taxonomy (NCBI): domain Eukaryota; kingdom Viridiplantae; phylum Streptophyta; class Magnoliopsida; order Caryophyllales; family Molluginaceae; genus Pharnaceum; species Pharnaceum exiguum. The sequence continues at coordinate 5,883 of ONZK01002298.1, read as the reverse complement.
GTTTATCATTACGGCCTAGCCAAATACTCAATAAGAGATACATAGCTTTAAGAAATTCTGGAGAATGAATGGAGAAATCATCTTTAAGGGCATGTATCCAATCGAAGATATCCTGGGATGGAATAGACAACATTATCGAGCCTTGATCTTTTGCAAGTTGCCAAAATTTTGTACTTTCTACACAGTAGGAGAAGATATGAGAGAAAGTCTCTGACGCCGAACCGCAAGTACCACAAGGTTCATATGGAATGATACTGTGAGAATGAAGACAATCCTTGGAAGGTAACGACTTATGGAAGAATTGCCATAAAAAGATTTTAATCTTTGGATTTAAGTTAAGGTTCCAAATCCAAATGAATCTCCATTTTTCTCTACTGCCCGGTTTAATCCCTTAAGCTAACAAAGTCACCGATTAGCCGTAAGCCCCCAACCCAATTCACCAGAACACTGTGTGAGTGGTATAGGAATTGGAGTAATAATGTCTATAATATCAGATGGGACTATTTGTATAAGCCTTTCCCCGATCCCAAACTTTAGAGGAAGTAATAAATCCGCAACTTTAGCATTAGGAAAGGGAACGTCCTCAATCTTAAGTCCCATTACTTCTAAAAGAGAAAACGTACCAATCCAATTGTCCGTCTAGAAATTGATCTGAAAGCCATCTCCCAATTTCCATTGTAGACCTTTCTAAAACAGTTTACGGACACGGACGAGATTTTTCCAGGCCCAAGAGTCAGTTGGTCTTGGTGTATAATTCAGAAATGTGCAGTTACGTAGGTATTTAGAATGCATGAACTAAACCAAATACTATTAGGCAAATCAACTTCCAAATAAGTTTACAAAGAAAGCCCTTATTAACCGCCCTAGTTGAGCGCATACAAAGTCCACCATAAATCTTGGGAGTGCAAATGGTGTTCCATGAGACCATAGAAGAGCCTTTAGCATACTGCCCTTTCTTCCAGAAGAAATTGCGGTTTGTAGCATCTAAAGCTTTAATAGTACGGTTCGAGAGTGTGAAACATTGCATCGAGTGAGCCGGGATGGCTTCCGGGTTTGATTGAATAAGAACAGATCTACCCGCTTTCGACAATGAATTCGCAGTCCATGAATTCATACGAGCTTGAGATTTACTGATAAGGTCCTGATAAACCGAAACATCAGGTCGTTGATCAAAGAGGGGACATCCCAAATACTTACCTAGGTGATTGCTAAAAGGAATATTGAACTCATCTGCTATGATAGCCTTACGGTTATTCGAGACCTATTTCGAGAAAACTATGCTGGATTTGTGAAAGTTAACCAGTTGACTAGATTGAAGACAAAAATCATGTAATGTTTCTTTAAGCAATCGGGCAGAGGATAAGGTGGCCTTGCAAAAAAGTAGGCTATCATCGGCAAAAAGAAGCGCATGTATAAGGGGTGCTTGGAGACAAAGTTTGACACCAATCCCAAGTTTCGGCTTAGTTGAAATTCGCGAGATCCGAAGAGTTAAAACATTCATACAGAGAATAAACAAATACGGGGATAAAGGGTCCCCTTGTCTTAATCCCCTTGTAGGAGTAAAAATACGTTGAGCTTCATCATTGACAAGAAGGGAGTAAGAGACAGTAGTCACACACTTTCTAACCTAGTTGATCCACCGTGGATGGAAACCCATTTGTTCTAGAACTGCAAAAAGGAAGTTCCACTCAATTCGATCATAAACTTTTTCCATGTCCAATTTGATAGCCATCCAACCTATTTTATTTTTTGACGTACGAAAAAGGTGCATGATCTCGTGAGTAAGAAGAATATGGTCATGGATTGAGCGACCCGGGATGAAAGGACCTTGATTTTGGGTCACTAATTCACGTAGAAAAGGCCTTAGACGATTGACTATAAGTTTAGTAATAATTTTCATGATCGTGTTACAAAGACTTATAGGTCGAAAATGATCATCCGTGCCCAGATTGCCAAGTTTTGGAATTAAAGAGATAAATGTATGATTAATTTCTCTTAAAAGCTTGCCATGATGGAAAAAAGCGAAGACACTTTGACACACATGATCGCCGATAATATGCCAATACTTTTGGAAAAAAGCACCTACAAAGCCGTCCGGGCCCGGCGCTTTGTATGGGTTCATTTGAAATACAACTTATTTAATTTCATCAAGTGTAAAGTCTCAAATGAGGTCGTTATTGATAACTGGAGTAATGATATTAGGAATATCTCCCAGTATGAGAGGTTTAACAATATGTCTCGTAGAATGGAATCGTTGGTTAAATTTAGACGTTAAATAATCCGTAATAGCAGTTTGATCGCATCAATCCATGCACATGTGTTATCACGTAATCGGCGAAGAAGAATACGTTTCTTCCTACTATTATGAAACCGTTGAAAATAACCTGAGTTTCGATCCCCGTTTAACAGCCAACGTTGTTTGGAGAAAATACCCAGTACTTTCTATTAAACGTGAGAAGACTTTCACGTTGTTTAAGTAAACGCCCTTCTAGGTGTTGAAAGTTGGAATTAGAACCATCCCAGATTAAGCGCTGTTCAACATATTCTAGTTTTTCATAGTTCTTTTTAAGTTGATGCGAAAGATGATTAAACTTAACTCTACTCCACTTCCTAAAGGAAGTTTTAATGCTACGTAATCGTTTAACCACACTGAACATTTTAGAACCCGCATAAACTTTTCCCCATTCTTGGAGAATTAGTTGCTCAGCCTCGGGATGACCCATCCAGTTTGGATGAAAACGAAAAGGTCGGCCTTTAGGACGAGCATCAGACTTGGTATCAAGCCAAATCGGGGCGTGATCAGACAAAGTGAATTGACCATTCATGACTACACTACTCGGATAACATGCCATCCAAGAATCACTACAAATAGCACGATCAAGTTTTTATTTAATTAATCTACCATTAATTTGCCGTTTCCATGTAAAGGGTGAAGACACACATTGGACTGATTCACCGCGCATTCGGATACAAAATTCAGATAATCTCCTAAGTCGACTCAGCTGGAAGAGCGCCAAGATCCATGAAGTCAGAACCCAACTCCTTAATGGCATTAGCAGGAGAATGAGAAGAATCATATGAGGATGCTTTAGAATCACCCTCAACACCAGAGGAATCATTGTTACCCCACTGAACAATGCGCAGTGGAGAATCATTCTCAGACAAGAGATTCTCTGGTAACAACCTCTCAGGATAAGGCATATTGATTGGGCTAAGTTGAGCATCAATGTCAAGTGGAGGAGGAGCAGTCACTGGTTCAGTAGGCACATTAGGGATAGCAGCTGATTGTGCACTCTTAGAGGCTGAACCAGAAGAATGCCTTGGGTAGCATTTTCTCTAAGGCTGTTAATCGACCTACCACCACGATAATTACCTCTGGAAGGTCCCCTAGTCCTCCTGCGAGGAGACATAGTAAGCCACCCCCCGCACCATTCTGAGAAGCATGATTGGGCAAATTACTACCCATATCTATCAATTCAAAGATAGAAGAACCCACTGGTTTAAAAGCAGCTTTCAAGAAAGTCTCCTGGTGGACTCTAGGACAAAAATCCATTTCATACTCACAAGAGCCACATAACACACACATAGAGTGCATATTATCATAAAGAACTGGGAAATGGTGAATGTGACCTCTCCAAGGGACAGTGACAACCTGTTTAAGGGGCTTTGTTATATCAACTAGGAGACAAACTCTAGCATATCTCCCCCTTAACTTAAGAGCAGTAAAGTCCTCAAGCTTAACTACCATCCCAATGTCCTTCATGATAGCATAAAGCTTATCAAATTACCAACATTCTAAAGGCAATCTAGGAATCTTAACCCAGTGATAGACATGTGTGATGTTAGCTTTGATTGAATTGAAAAAAGGTTCCCACAATCGAAGGTGAAAATTCTGACCTTGAACAATAGGGTTGACCCTCCCAAACAGCATCACGTTCTTCCTTAGTGGTGAATTTCACTCTATACCAATCAATCCAACTTCCACCAGCTCAAAATGACCTTTTATGTTTCTCCACTCATTGACCAATTTTGATTTAATAGCTCCATAAGGAACTGACTCACCCCACACTTCGCCATAGAAGCACAGATTTTCATGGTTGACCATAATTTCATCTTCAACAAAAGGGTCGTGTGGAAAGTCTAGGTATGGAAGAGGGTGACTATGAATGTCATTGACCCCAGTGGTTGGAGGTGGGTTGAGCGGTGAAGGAGAAGGTGCATTGTTACTTGAGCTACCAATCTGTAGGACTCTCCTATAAGAGAGAGGGGACCTAAGAAACGGTCTAACTCTAGGAGAAGGGTGATGATCACTGGGGGGAGTACTACCCAGTTGTTGGTTGTTCGCAGTGTTACCGGGATTGTGAGTGTTAGGCAAAGCTGGACTGTCATAGTTGAAAGTCTCAGCGGGGTCAAAATGGGAAGATGGAAGAGAAGACATAAGCTTAGAAAATGGTGAAAGAAGCAATTTCAAAGAGGGGTGGCAACATCATTAAGCTGGTATTTAAAGGCAATGAAGGGTGTGAACCGCACAGTAGCATCAATATTAAAGGTCGTACTCTCAAAATCAGTGTGAACAATTGAAAAATCAAAGTTGCATGTGAACAACAGCGACCACACAGAATAACTGAAAACCAAGTAAGACACGATAATTTTCAAAGAGAATCTCATGATTTTTGCATACAGAAGGAAAAACCAAATGAAAAGGACACAATAAGAAAGCGTGTAAAAGAAGGGAAGGAGAGAAAGAATAAAGAGCGAGAAAAGAAACGGGAGGGATATAATCAACTGGGAGTTGATTAATCCTTCCATCTCACCAATCGTCGAAAGAGGGCGGGTGACAACAGAAGACGAAAGAGCCAACCAAGAACAAAGGAACCTAGAACTTTTATTACTTCCTGCAGATCTCTGAAACTTCATTCGCGTGACAAGATGGCAAATAGAAACCATCAGTCGATGAGGAACTCTTGTCAAAAACTTATAAAACTCTTTATGATGATTACTCTCTCGGATTTTGGTAATGCTTAATAAACAAAGGGTGGCATCTTTCATATCCCTCTTTCTCTTGAATAAAAAAAGAGAATCGATGAGAGAGGACCCAAATTTATTGCTAATAAGTGAGTTAGCTGGTAGGAGCAAATATAAACAAAGATGGACATAGGCATTCATTGGGTAGATGATGACGAAACGTACTTGAAGCGACACTGGGAACGAAGGAAAGAGCAATCAATTTGGGGGCTAGGGTTTGCTAAGTCTGAAAGAGGGGAAAGAAGAGATCTCTTTTTTTCGCTTCTTTTTTCGCTTCTCTTTCCTCTCCGACTTCTCTCTAAAAGTCATCTTGTTCTAATTTTGTGATTATCAAAAAAAGAAGTTTATTAATTTTGCACATATGCTACCTGCTGGCGAGAAGTCTTTCATATGGGATGGTCCTAAGTCCACGATACACATAACAAAGCCGGAGCTCATAAGGGAAGTAATGATGAAGATATATGATTTTCGAAAACCACTTCAAAACCCACTGATGAAGACGCTTTTCAAAAGAAAAAATTCCGAGCTCCACTTAAGTACCAAAGAAGGCCAAGGTGTAGTTTTTCACCTTGTGCTTGGTAGATCTCTAGAGAATTCAACAAGGCTCACAAACTGTAGGCACAGGGGCCCCGGTCTAAGGGAAATGAATCCACTTAGACTAGGTAAACCCGTTCACCTACCCACTAGGTAGTTTGAATGCGAATGCTATATGAACAGAGCCGCCACCAATTTTATTTAAGCCGCATAATATACATACTATTAGGGAAAACAATTGGAAAACCCGTTTTAATATTATCTTGTTATTATTAGGTGATTTAGATATAATAAAAAGCATTTGAATTCTCATGTGTTGTTCGT
>ONZK01002292.1:14069-30841 GCA_900322385.1 Pharnaceum exiguum | reverse complement strand
TGGGTCATTCTGGAAACAGTCTCCCGATTTTCAAATCGGGGTAAGGCTGCGTACATCAGGCTCCCTCAGTACCCCATTTGAGATGGGATTCACTGGGATTGTTGTTGTTGTTGTTGTATTATTAAATTACTTAGTAAGACCTTTCTAATGATGTATAAAGAATTACAAATAGATATTGGGTTACAATTTTTTAGAATAATAAGAAACGAGCTCAAATGAACTTAATTGAATGCTTAAAAAAATGGTTTTCTTACGACTATAGGCCTACAGCAGTAACGAAAAAAATTTAAGTTAAGATCAACTCATTTCAATAAGTTAAAGTCAGGTATTGTGATGTGACAAAATAACTACATTACATATGTATAGTTTGAGGTTCATAGTTAACTTTCGATAGAAGGATTATGTTTTTTTAAGTGAAAATGAGGCAAATCAAGAGTAACAAACACAAGAAAACTAATTTAATTTAATTTTGGGCCAATTAAAGAATAAATTAGATAATTTTTTAAAAAAAAGATAATGAGGTTAATCAATTAAAGAATAAATTAGATAATCTTTGTAGTAGAAAGAGAGATCTCCGCCACTTAACAACTCTCTTTTTTCCTAAACTCTACTTCTCTTGACCACGAAGTATCCCATATTACATCATAACATCTATAACCATAATTGACCATCCAATCTACTGTTCGATTTCCTTTCCTTCATGTGTGAATATAACATATCTCTTCAAATGCCTCTTCAAAATGCCATGCATCTTCTGATTATGATATTGGCCTTTTTTGGTAGTCAGCTTATTGGGGTAGCTTATTGTGTCATGAATGGTTTGACCAAAAAACAAGCTACTTAGATCTGAAATTATGTTTGGTAATAAGTTTGTTTAGCTAGTTTTTTCGCCAACCAGCTACTAATTAACAAGTTACCCTCCCTCAACTGGTTCACCTAAGTAGTCAAATAACTAACAAGTCTAGTTAATTAAATCCAACAACCAGCTCCAACTAGGTGCCAAACAAAGCCGTTGTCTCCTTCAATGATGACTTTGGTAATGCCCAATTGTTTACATGGCTTGAATGACCGATAATGTCTCCTTCGTTAATGATTTTGGCAAGTCCTTATTCTTTGCATCTTCTCTGTTTGTCTATTGCTTTGGCCACCACTCCACCAGTACCGTGTTGTCTCCACCTTTCGTAGAACGTACACTCGAAGGAATGGCTTGTCCGTTAACAATTGAAAAAATCCATTTTCTTGGGAGAAATAAAGAGTAATAATGGTCATGAGCCAATTTTTTTTGTTTTTCCTTGTTGTCATGGTCTAAGGAGGGGCTTTATGTACACTATAGAACATGAGACTAACTCTGTTAAAGATATTCCTATAGGAAAAAAAACCTGTTCATGATAAATACAAAATGCCTCGTCAGATACTTACATTGTTTTGTACATCAGAATCAAAGTTCTACATCTACATACTAGTATACCAGAAAGACTCTTCTGTTAAGCCTCCAGACAGTGAAGGAGAACCAAAACCCAGATTGCTCATGCCTCCAGCCTTATTATTCTTTCAAAATTTCATTTATGTGCCTTTGGTTGATATCCTCCTCCATTTATACTTCAAATGCAAGGGAACTCTTGAGTACTTTAGCATTCTTTCCACAAGAGAACACAAAGAATTTGGCATGACCCGAGATATGCAGGGAAGAAAAATACAACTTCCTGCAAAACTACAGCAAGTCACAAAAGAAAAGAAAAGGAGGAATGTGTTCCACGCCACAAATTTGATACTTTGGACGAACTTTGAGTGTCTTACCCTTCGAATCAACTCTAACCAATCTTGTTCAATAGCTGCTCATTGGTCATGAAGTCGAAGAGTTGGAGCTTTTGGCGTTTTCTTTTTCCCATCCTAGAGCTTTGAGATCCTTCTCCTTCAGTTCCAAATACTTACCCAGCCTATGAAAAGTAGAGTAAAACAACATTATGCTCAGTGACAAAGAGAGAACTCGCAGACTTGCAGCAAGAAAGGCAAATGATTTTTTCAGTTGTCCTATGTTCTTGATCAACCACAACACCAGATTGATTCCAAGCTGTTCCAGTTCTTCAGTGACATCATATAGACAAAGAAAAAAAATCATAAAACTATCTACTGCCTATCATCTTGCAGAAATTAGTTTCTAGATCTGAAGTGGAAATGAATGTTCAGAGACAAACAGTTATCCTAACTCCAAAATACAATGGACATCGGTGCTTTATAGTTTATACATGAGATTTCACTATGGTCAACACCTCTCTTCTTTTAGAAACTCTAGAATAAATCCATAGAGGTCTTACCAACTAAGCTATTGACTCATGGTTACGATCAAACACCAAACCATTCCAGCTTATATACTATATTGTACAGACACGGGACTGGAATTGGATTGAGGACACCCAAGGAATGCGAAAACAGCATTTGCAAAACAGAGGGACACGGCGATCAAGGATGAGTTCTTTTTCTTTCCCTTATTTTATTTTTGAATATAGAACATAACATAAAGTATTATGTGAAAATTGTATGTTCATTCAACTAACCAATTTAGTACAAGTTCCAAATTTCCAGTCCATACGCCATGATAAGCAAGGAACGTTCATATGAACAACTCTAATACCATTGAAACATCAAGAAACCACATACACATCATACTCCAATTACAGTTTCCTTGATAAAAGATGATACTCTCCAGTCTCTAACTCCAGTTCATCAAGAGGGACGACCCTGCGAACTCAAGGTAGCCTCCAACTTACACCTTTTTTTTTTTCTTTTCAGACCTACTTTATTCTTTCTCCCTACATAAAAGTCGATGCAATCACCAAAAATTGATTTCAAACACTAAACTAGATTGGAAATTAAAGAAGTTACAAATGATCACAGATCCAATCTCACATTCAGTATCATAATGATAATACCCGAGTTTAACTGGGTTCGATCGGTTGAATGGCATTTCCCATCCAATTTAAGGACCAGCCCGGTTAAGGCACTGTGTCCGGGTTGACCCAATCGAATTCGCCACCGGTATTAAAAACTACATGTCAGACTAATCAATGGCCGAATTCTGTGTGTAGATGTATTCAATAAACTGATGAGATACTATGGTGATGGTATGATCTACTCACATAAACACAAAGGGAGAGACATGAATCCAACCATCCACACCACAGCAACATAGCTTGTAAGTTGTTGTCAAAAAAAAAATTAAAGGTAGCTTGTAAGTGGACACACAACAGAAATGGAGCTGTACACTCATTATAATCTAGTACGTAAAAATTTACAGAGAAGAGGTTGCCGAGAAGGCGTCGGATTAAGCAAGAAAAGGTAGAGCTCTAAATTACCCAAGATCCAAAGGAAGCCTGAAACCACCAATCCGTGTTCGTTTCAGTGAATAAATCTGTTGACACGCAAACACAGGCAAAAGAACAGCAAATCAGCAAACAGTTCACATAAACTTTTTGTCTGTACATGTCAACAAATGAAGTGCAATGTGTTATCGTAACATGACTGTGATAGAGTTAGGTAATAGTTTTAAAATACAAAAGATAATATTAAGAGCAATATGAGCTCACACTACGTTCTTCAGAAAATTGTTTTTGAATATGAAGAATCCAATGCCGGCAGTTGAAAATTTGAGACATGAGCAAACTACAAATGAGATGGACGAATAAAGATGCTTGAGAATGTAAAGGGGCAAGCATCATTGTATTTGCAAAACAGAAGGCAGTATCAGGGCACTCCCAACTTTTTGACAAGTGAAGAAACCTCAACCTATGACATCGCTCAAGGTTTACATTTATAGCCTCTAGGTTTTTATTTGAGATAGTAGACCAAGGGCATGTCACATTATTTCTCAAACGATAGGAGTTAAAATGATGAGAACAGATCCATCTTGAGAAGCTGAGAATTGACAGGCATATAATGCAACTGGCAAGTACTCAGTCCAGCAGAAATGAGACAAAAGCAAACCAAAATAAACAAAAGAAAAGTAATAAAAGAAAGAAAGAAAGCCAACCTCAAGTCCAGCACTTTTCACCATCTCGCGAACCTCATGGTTTCTTCCTTCATTTACCTGAAAATGGTTTGCACAATCACCACCATTCTCTTACAGCTCATCCAGGAGCACAAAATGAAAAGACAACTTTCCAAGATAAGATGTCAACTGACAGTGATTCCATCATAACCAGAAAAACCAAAAGATATATACCCCATTCCAGTAAAGATGATGAAGTTAAATACTGCAAGATTGTATTATAGATGCAACACAAAAGCTGGAATTCTGTATGCACTGATCACGAATAGCCTCTCTTTTTTTTATATATAAGGGAAAGGTTGCGTACATCCGACCCCCAGCACCCCCATTGAATGGGGATTACATTGTGTTGTTGTTGTTAACAAAAATGCATGCACACATTCAGAGTAATGCGTCCTCAAAGACAAATGTGTGTAAAACAACTTCATCCAATGTTGTTGGACTTTGAAATGAAACAGTTCGTAAAAAGCTCCTACACCGCAAGCCCTTATTGAGACCAAATAAGTTACTTTTTTTGAGAGCCAAGACCAAATAAGTTACTTGATACCAAATTCCTCCCAAAGGCGACGAATCGACGACTTGTAAAAGAAAATACAACCATCGCAATCAACCGAAAAGTAGTCAAAACAACCTCTATCCACTACTTTAGCTGAAAATTTTGCTTTGCGCAATTGCAACAGTCACAGGGAAACCCAACGTTCTCCTTTCAACATATAGCAGACATCATTAAGGATGAGTTATATGCCAGCACAAAATCAAATGTGTGCAGGTCTTGTAACTCGCCCTACACATCATGCATATATCAGGAGAAATACAAAAATGTGGATGCCTTGTCTTTGTCAATGGTATACATCCAACCAAAGGCGAAGGTCCAAACAAAAACCAGATAATCTCACATTTCTTCCTGAAAAATTCAATAGTCCTTACAATAGGAAAGGCAGGAAATTGAGTTCAGGAAGTAAGATGTTGCAGAAAAGATATAGAGAAGAAGACTCGGGTATCTCCCTTCTATCAAAAAAAAAAGACTCAGGTATCTCCCGCTACCCACAACCTCATATCTTCGTGATGAGGTTTAGATTGTGTTTCTTCCAATACACATAGTATAGATGTAATCTACCAATCATATGATGGTACACGTGAGTGCAAATTCTAAGCGGTGATTCTTCTTGTAAGCGGAAACTCCCCCCAACAAATGTCTTCCCAATAATATATAAAACATCTCCAAGTATGTTTATATCAAACGGGAAGAAAACAGGGCATCAGAGAAACATTTGCAACCCATGTGTTTCTGTACAGACCATGTTTTTTCTGTACAGCATGATGCCATAAGGAATCAGGTTCAAGTGGAAACGCCTTGGCCACTTCCCCACCACCGACACCAATTCCCATTGGTCTAAACAGTACAAGAGATTAATCTACAGTCTTCCAACCAGCCACATGAACTAACTCTATAATCATAGCAAAAAACATCAGCATGGCCATAAATCATTTCAGGTCACAACAACGGGGAAACGGTGCCGTTTGCCCGATTGCTCAGTCAGCTTAATCGACAAGTTCACATAAGTGGAAATCATGGATACAATATGGCATACATCACTCCCTCTTTATAGAAGGGCCAAAATAAAAAGGAAGGGAGCAAGACCAAATCTTCTATGACTTGCTTGTGACACGTATAACTAACTGCTACAGAATTTAGTGTAACTTGCAAAAAAACTCATTCAAATAATGCAGGGAGAAGTGACAACATAAATTGGATTGCCACCTAGTCAAACAACATCTATATACCCGGCCTTAATCAGTAACACTTAATAGTGGAGCTCGGCTCAAACTACTAATGAGTTTCCACATGATAAAAGACTAGGGAAATTTAGTTTTCCTAAAAGCACACCAAACTTTTGCAACCAGTATGTCTTTACCCCCTCTATGAAGCAATATCAAGGCATTCTAATGTCCACAATGATTGTAGGGTCACAAGAGTACTTTAGTTCTGTTGTGTCGCCCCTTTAGTACAACAGATAACTAGATTTGAGAAATAGCCCAGCATGGCCCGAACTAGTATAGGAAAAATGATAATTCAAAAGTTCAACAGGTGCCTATCTATCCGGCACCATTTCAATAGAGATTTTATACAGACAGAAGACCAGACCAAATACGTGCTAGGCCACATTAGAGTCATCACCACTAGAGCAACTTTTGAGGAAGAAATAAAATCTTCAAGTGTGAACAACACTTCTAAATATTTAAGTGCAGCTGGTCTTGGAATTTTCGGTCAGCTATCTCCCATTGTAAATTTTAGGTAAACTCTCCACTTTAGCTGTCATCACCTCAACTTAAATGAGCTTAATTAACACATGTAGAATCCATAATATTATGTTCATCTCTCCACTACCGCCTCACATGGGATCCATGCTAGGATGACTTCACTAATCTGCACTGATGAGCAAATTGGAAGGATAAGGTAAGCCTCAAAAGCACAAATACAACAATATAGTCTTAATCCCACAACTGATTGGGACTGGCTAGCAAAGATACAACAGATTTTCCAAGAGTTCCGAATTTTGGTCCATCGTCCATGCCATTACAGAATTGACCAAATTTGTCAAGTGCTGTACTCACCTACCATGCAACTCTCCTCTATTCAGACTTGAGACCAGTAACGACAGGCAGATTTTTCTCCATAGCACTAGAAATAAATATTAATTGGAAAAGAAAGAAAAAGGGATAATTACTCATAGTAACCCTAGAACAGCAGGTTAATTATTTCCAAGGTGAATTTGAATAGCTCAACCAGTGGACAATGTAGCATAAAGTCATCAATCCCTTTCCTGCTATTCCTGTATTGTTTGTCATGGCAAAGCCCAGAGAACTTTCAATGATAAATATATCCTTCATCCTTAGTGTATGATGCCATATATTCCCAAGGGAGACGAGCAGGGAAGGTACGGCCGTACGAGTTCTTTTGTTTTTTCTTTTTTTATTTTGCCCTTGGATGGAGGATTGAGAGACTGTGGAATACAGCACTACACAAACCAGGGTGTGCGATATAAGATTTGATTTTCCGTTATCCAAGGAGGACATAGAGCAGATATTTTTGAAACAATTTTTTTCTAAAATAAGCCAATCCAATGGAAATAGAAAGCAAGATTATGATATCAGCATTATGTAACCTAATGATGACATGTAGAGACAAACATTTACCACTATACGAATGCGAGATTTTGCACTATCTGGCTTCTGAGGAAGCAGTTCCACAATTTCAGGAGTACAATGCACACCATCAACAGCAGTTCCTTTACTGATGGCTATTAGGTGTCTTTTATGGACATCACCCATGACAGTGGCAATATATCTGTAAAAGTCATTTACAAGTTAGATACACAACAGAGAGCATTCACAAGTCTATGCATTTGCCACTTCACTAGCTTAACTATAAGGGCAACCACCCCTTCAGAAAAACTTTAAGGACATTAGGACAACCACTGGTGGGAACTTAAAAAAGCCATAAGAGTAAAACATAGATGTACCACATGCATGGAATCATGGAAAGCTGTACTACAGGTGACAAATAAGAGATGGCTCAGCTACTGCACAAATCTGTCAGCATTTTTCCTAGTCTATAACAACAACAATATCAACCTGAGTATAATCCCCATTCAATGGAGGTACTCGAGGTAAGGACGTATGCAACCTTTTCCCTGTTTTAGAAAGACAGGGAGGCTGTTTCCTAGTCTCTACATAGATGCAGAATTTTCTTTTCCACCCATGGCAGAACACTTTATATAGGCTTATATTAATCCTTATTTTATCTGATTAGGCTGCACGTACCAAAACCGAACGTAAATAAACTTTGAAAAACATAAGAGGGAAGATTGAGACTGCTAGTTGGAGAAAAGCAAGCAGGAACAGAGACTGCTAGACCAAAGGAAGAGCATATAAATATAAAATGTTGATGCTAAAGCTGTTAACCCCTTGTGTAGCAAGAGATATTAAGAATCTTTGAAGAGTCATTTACGCAGAGCAGTAGAGGATGGGCTCTATGTTATGGTCGGTTAGGGTCTAAGAATAGAGTGTCGTGGTTTCTTTCTCCAAATCTCCAGTCATGCCTGTAGACAGCGTGTCATCAGAACCAAGTATGGACTGCAGTAAAATGATTATTCGCCTTGCAGCTTGTCTTATTCCAAAGCCTCCTTCCTGTGTAGTACATGTGATTAGGAGAAAGAGTGGAATAGTGGATCACCTCATAGTGGTATTGTTTCTTCACTCATAACCCATTGTGCATGGGAGGGAAATGGGATGCTCCCACGTGGATGACAAAGAACGTCATCGACATAACCTATGCCTTGCAGCATATCTTAGAAGGATCACAGAAAAGGGGAAATCTGCTTCACTAGCTTTTTTTCATTGATCTACCACCCTTCAGCAGCAGGACGCCCTTGCCGGTGGGTGTTCTTTCTTTTTATGCAAACAGTTGCTTTCAAAAACTTCAACTTATCAAATGCATCGTTGTTACCCTTTGTTTCCCATGGCCAATTTCATTTGAAGTCTAAGATGCCAATGAAGGTATAAGCTCCTGATAAGACCACGTCACTAGGACACATTACTAATAATAATAATAGATTGTAAAGAAGATGGCCATTCTCGTATTCTGGAGCCTCTCTACAGCTTTTTGTAGCAAACTGCAGCACTTTACGAGTAAATTTCCAGTAGTGAGGTGGCATGATTAATATGGAAGCGTCTCTTTAAGCAATTAGAGTTGATGGGTATCTCTACCTCAGGCATGTGAGCTACCTTCCAGAGAGCAGCCTACTGTTGAAATGAGGAGAAGAAAACATTGGTGGAAGTCGACCGTCTTTGGTATCTCTGGATTCTTTGGTTGAATTTGCACTTTCCAGGATCTCACACTTTCATGAGGACAGTTCACCTGCTTCGCTTCACCATGGGTTAAGGACTTAAAGGCTATGGCTATCTAGGGATATCCCAGCTACAATTTTGCACAGAAATTGGAATAATTTGTACATATATTTGAGGAGTTAATGTACTGATAGTATATGTATTGTGTGTTAAAATAAAAATCTTATCTACAACCTGAAGAAGTTTTACACGCTTAGGTTGAAAGAAGTATATGACGATGTATAGAGAATTAATTTTCCTTCTAATGGATACTGACTAAGCTTTACAGAAAGAACCTTGGTTAAAAAGGGTTTCAATCATTTGTTTCACCAACATTTCCTCTTTCTTTTTCTGTCAAAGTGTGTAAAGGAACATTTCCAGTAGTCCGATACAGAAGTAAAGCAGCAGCAGCCACATGGCACAAACAAAGAACATGGACCCACATGCAATCAACTGAATAAGGCTAACTTGGCTAAGTCATTGAACTCTTCAGCAAGATAGATATGAACATGCACAAATTATCCCCGTGGAACCAAGAAAACTAAATAAACAAACAAATATTCATGCACAGCAAATTATAAGATAAAAAATAAGAACCTTACTCCTTTGTTAAATTAGAAGACGGATGTGAGACTCTTTGACCAAAGTCGCCTACAGAAGAGACATTACTAGAGTCATTGTCTACACTGGTTACACTATAATCAAAGACACCTGGAATAAGAAGTCAGGAAATATAGATACCATCATTCGTCACAATAATCAGCCCTGTTGTGGCAACATCCAGGCGTCCAACTGTAAACAGACGAGGCCTGGGTTGTCCTGGATAATTTTTATTCTGCATCGAAAATTTGAGATTATAATCAAATCCAACGTCACATGAGGGTGCAAGCATGAAGTT
This sequence comes from Pharnaceum exiguum, assembly GCA_900322385.1. Taxonomy (NCBI): domain Eukaryota; kingdom Viridiplantae; phylum Streptophyta; class Magnoliopsida; order Caryophyllales; family Molluginaceae; genus Pharnaceum; species Pharnaceum exiguum. The sequence goes on along the minus strand of ONZK01002292.1, from coordinate 21,008 downwards.
AGAATATATTATTAACAGACAATACAGCGTTCATAAACGAAAAACAGTCATACACCAAACACCTAAATTAAAAGGGGGGGGGGTGAGGGATCAGCCAAATTGTAAATACCCAAAGCTTCATGAAGTCATCACATAAGCATAGAACCGACTTGAACTCTTTCTCTCCAGCAGAGCATATGTATCTGCAGTAAAGTAATATGGTTACATCCAGACAGGTAGCATTTGCCATTCAGTGAAGAGTTGATAAGCGTCTCACCCTTTTGGCTTGTTCAAAGCAAGATACACCTTGGGTGGTAGCTTTTTAGGTAGGCGTCTACCCTTGACATAGATAATATCCCTTGCAGGATCGACTTTAGTCTGTTGAATATCACTAGTCAAACCACCACTTCCAATATTTGGGTCCAACATAAATACAAAACTAAAATGAGTTTGTATCAGTAAGCAGCTAAATTTGTTGGTAGACAGAATCTGAAGTTCATTTCAGGAGGGTCATTTACTCCACCAACAAAGTCTTGCAACAGTATCCTGTTCAATATGATACATAAAATTAACATAACATCATGAAGATGGAGCAGTCTACCTGAGGTGTGTTACAGACTGAACCGTTGACAGTTACATTCCCTTGAAATATGAGCTCCTCACTGCTTCTTCTCGATGCCACTATGAATAGAGATTGATGTTTGAGTACAAATATATGGCTTCACTATAACTAGCAAATTTCAAGTATTCAGCATTAAGAATACACACTAATACAAACACAAACACAGCAGGCAGAAAACAAAAAATACACAGCTAACTTAATAAGTCCCCTCCTGCTCTCCACCAACCTGTAGCAACCACTCCTCAGTGTACGTGATGTACTTCAGTGACAAACAACCCGCCTTTAATATAACAGACCTCGACTCACCAGGCAGTCCCCTACATGATGGAGAGTATTCGAGCTGATACAAAAACTTCTGCAATATGAAACTGTTGAGGACATACTTACTGCTTATAACTTTTACCCCCACTTTCTTTACCAATTTTTTTTTTTTTTTAGAACCACCAAACCGGTGGTTTTTTCTTTACCAAAATACTTAATCTTTATTACCTGACAGAGCCTTGATCAGGTGTACAATACTCCACTACTGAAATAATACACTCAGAAACCTAACAGTAGATACAAGAAGAACATAAATGTACCAACAGACCTATGCAAGGGTAGTAAATTAGGACCTCCCGTTTCCAATTATAACCAAAAAAAGCCTCGTAACTCTGAATCCACAATACTATACCACTAACAAATTAATTACACCACAAACATCCCTAGACTCCCAGCGCTTTTACATGTAAGACAAAAATAGGAACCATACATATTGTAATAAACACAGTCTTGTCAGCCAAAAACTCAACCAGTTATCAGCACTAGAGTTTTCCACAATTGTAATAGATATGTACATATATGGCAATGTTGCATGTCACTGGATTAGCTGACTTCCCTTTCAAACACCCAAAGACCTCAACCACGATCAAAAGTTAAACACACTAGTTTCCTAGATAAGGTACTTCATAAATATGCATGGAGTAACACAGTAATTTACATTTCCTACGCCCCCAATCCAATCCGATCCTCTAACTCACCCCTCCCCAGTGACCACCACACACACTGAGACAAGGCATTATTGGGGCATCACCGGACATCCATTTTCTATTGCTAATCGCTTAACATATAAGCTCTAATCTCATTTTGATCAGTGCGCGGATCTCCTGAAATATCCTCGAAATCACTAATGTCTCCCTCATGTATGAATAGATCAGCCAAGTATACAACCAAAATCACATTAATGCTGAAAGTCAAATAAGCCTGTACTCATATGTAACAGAAATCCCAAAACAATTAGTATGGAAGGGAACCAAATATCTGAAATAGTATTACCTCCAACCCAATTTATAATTCCAAACAAAGTGTTCTTGCGTTCCAAATAAATAATAATATACAGAATGTTGTTAAACACCCAATTATACCCTTTAAATTTCAGTTAAACTCTCCTTAAGCTACTTCTACCTTCTACAAATATAAGAAGAAAATTATTTGAATGGGACAACTAAAATGGGACAGCCAGACAGCTAAAATGAGACAAATGAGGTACACGACCTTGCCTTGCCTTGCCTTGTCCAACTTATCTAACCCAGTTATCAGCACTGTAGTTTCCCGCAGCTGTAACAACTATTAGTACATACATGGCAATAATGCATGCATGTGGAGTATTGGCAATATTAATTCAAATTCCAATTTCAAAAGAAAGAAAAAAACCCTTAACTTCCAAAAGTTTATCGAAGGATTATTCAGGATGTTACAAAAAAAGGTGCATTTTCCTAAGGTGCATATTGCACTAAGGTTTTCAATCACTCAAGTATTGCCTTTCAAACAATCTCCCATCCACTTGAGCCCCTTATGATCATTCCTCGTCACCCAACGAGGTCTTAGCCTAGTGGTCAAGACAGAGGCCGTGGCACCTTGCAGACGATAGGTCTCATTTTTTAATCCCTTTCCCTAGTATAGTAACCTGCCCATTAGTGACTCATCTTGAACCCCCAATATAAAAAAAAAAAAAACAATCCTTATCGTCCTAGAAACCCCTAATCTTATATGAGGGGCTCAAGTGCTCAACCAACCAAGTTTAGCAACTACCACTTAACTAACTGTCACCCCCAATAGATAACCAATTGGAATATCATACAAAATTGCAAATAAACTTCTCATTATAACCTTCCAATTTCACATACACGTCTTGAGGCTTGAGCTACTTCGAACTTACACAAACCAAACTCACACCTAGTCCAATTGTGATACATTAAAAAAAAAGGATCTACTAGTTCAAACTTACATGTACTCAAAACCCCGCATTCTTCACGACTTATTTTCCGCAATTCACAAATCAGTTCAGTTGAGTTATTCCTTCGCATTTCATAAATAACCATCTGTTCACTTCAACTAGTTCACTTCAACTCCAGAGTTTCCAGTAAAATTCAGTCTTATAGAGCGGCATCTTATTCCTATTGCAACTACCCGATATAGTTTTTACTAGCCTACTTATGATGGCTAACATTAATGATGTTACAATTTATTTTCGTTTACTTCAGTTTATTTTCAGTTCAGTTCAATTCAATTTTAGTCATAATTTTAATTTTTTAACAGCATTCAGTGCTACTCATAATAAACACTCCGAAGTGGTAGCTAATTTGCATATTCTAATTCACTCACTCAAAATTTCGACTAACTAACTAGCTAATTGACGGTCAAACTGGCACACAAAGTCAAAGCGTACAATTAATCCCGGACCAAGAAACATATTACAATAATAACAAGAACAAAATAAGGGAAAATAACTAATTCACCTCCAGCAGCAGCAAGGACCTTAGCCAACCTCTGCGGCTCATCCGACTGACGAAAGTTCTCATTAAAGAACCGTCGAGCAGCTTTCGACACCCGCGGCGGGCCAGTCTTTATAACCTTGTTTTCTTTCTCCTTATTATCCTTATCTCTTACCCATCTACTTTCGTCTTTCTTACTCTTCTTTTTACTAGTAAAATCTAGTAGAGTGTGGGTGCCACGTGCTGCGGTGATTACGAGAGCGCGGGAGAGTGAGGGAGGAGAGAGTGGGGAGATGAGGGTGCGTTTTAAGTGGAGGGATAATAAGAGGGTTGTTGTTGTTGGGGAAGAGAATGTTAGTAGCATCCTCGAAGTGGTTGCTAGTGCCATTTTGTGGGTTTATGTTTATGGATGGATAGGTGTGGAACTGTGGACTGGAGTCTCGAGGGAGGGAAAACAAGGTTTATCTATGCAATGAGTGATTTTCTTCTTTTTCTTATTGTATTACGATTTAGTTTCATTTGTTTTGGTTTAGTTCAGATCATTAAAAACAAACAAAATCAGCAAGTCTTTCGTGCACCCGTGTCGCATGTCATCATTTTAAAAACAATTAACGACTAGTAGGTATTTATATATGACTAATGACTAGGAGATATTTTTATATGACTAATGACTAGTAACTATGTGACTTTTGAGACCTTTTATACGAATAATGTCTCCGAACTACCTCCTGACTTTTAGCCACTCATTTTTTTCCTTTTTACTTTTAATAAAAAAGCAGGTGTACTCTATAGACATTTGTTTCTGAGGTTATGCTAACGAAAACCGAAAGAATTCATTTTTTTTTTTCAGGTTTTGGCTATTTGGTAGAACTAGTGGTTTTAGCATATTAACTAATCAAAATGATAAGAGTATATTTTGGGTGAGGTTTAACATTTCAATTTTGACTAACAACAACAATCGGGTGTAATTCCTATTTAATGAGGATACTTGAGGGTTAAGATGTACATAACCTTACCCCTTACCTATTTAAGAAAATCGAAAAGTTTTTTCGAGATTAACCTTTAATACATAGCTGCATTGACTAAATGTACATATATTTGAGTAGAGATTACTCTGTAATCATTGCGGAAAATAGAGATTGGTTTGTGTATATAGGATTGGAATTTCACTTAGTACCCTTTGGGTTTTATGTATAAGTCATACATATCTTTCAAAGATGCATCTAGAAATTTCCTCAAACTCAAAAGTAACTACATTTCTTGTATAGTAGGGTGAGTTTAGGAATCAATACCAATGAAAGAGAACCAATGGAAGATTGTAAAAGTTTGCATTGAGCAACAAAATGGATATCACTAACTAACAAAGATATAAGGGGTCATCATTTATCTTATATAACGAAAAGGCATTAGTATATAAAAAATGGGGTCACTAATGATCGAAGAAGGCTATCGAAAGTTCATTTCTCAACCATATGTGTATACCTAATTATATAAGTTTCTAATGAAAGAAAAGATCATGAACCAAATTCATCAGGGACGACTTAGATATTATATAGGCCCTGTGCGATAGCCAAATTGGGCCCTATACTTGAGGACCAAAAAAATAATTGAGGCCCTAAATTGTCAACAATCCTGCTGAAGAATATTTTGACGCTTTTCTGGTAATTTTTTCACGCTAACAAGCGTCGTTACCGATTACTGACGTTATCTGTCCACGCCTAAAAGCGTAAGTATACCATTCTGACAGTTTATTTAATGACAGAAACTTATTGTCGCTTTATTGCGTCGAAAATGCATTTTTTCGACGCTTTTTGCATCGCTTTTGTACTTTTACATGGACTACGAGGCCCTTTTTAGAGCTTTCGCACAGGGCCTCCGCCGTCCCTGAAATTCAAGAAGTATAGTCTTTTATTCGGCTTAATTTTGCTTGTCTGTTTGAAAGCTTAACTACAATAACGTAACTAAATTGAACTCAATTTATATGAAAGAACAATCACTTAATTGAACTGAAATTAACTTAACTGAAAAAACACTAAAGTAAACTCAACTAGAAAAGAAAAACCGAACTTATATAAATTATGCATAAAATTTAACTACACAATTAATAGAAGTGAACTGAATTTAACTGAAAAATAAAGTCAATTAAAATGTAACAGTGAAGATGAATAAAATAGAGCCTTCATTCCTAAAACTTTTACAAAATACAAAGAAGCGCAAAGACAAGAAATGCTTCCTCATTCCTAATATTGCTATGTCATTGGTACGTATAATTAACAGCAACTTTATCAAGGTTTTTTTTTCTCATGTATTCTATTTCACAAATTCTTAATATAACGTACATATATCATTGTATATAAGCTACATGTTTATATAATCGTATATCATATAGTAACTAATAGATTTTGATACAAAGTACCCAACCTGACTATATAAACCGAAAAGAAGCCTACATATAAATATCAAACCCAACTATATAAATAATTAGATGAATTTATCATTTAGATTTCGTTTTATGTCTAGTATGGCAGATACATGTCCACATTGGTAAACATATTGCCAATGTTCCATTGAGGTATAGTACTACGATATGATAATAATGAAACTAGAGTGTAAAATATGCATAAATATGTTTGTGCATTTCTTTTCTTCATAATTGTTTGATTTCTCTAATCATAGAATTATGCACACCTTATATGTATCCTATAAAATAAACTGTAAAAATACTTTTTAAAAGGTTAATAGATCTTCTTTTTTCTAGTTTCAATTATGAGGCTATTCTATAGAATCGGTCCACTAAAAACAAAAAATACTCCCTTTCCCCTTCCCCCTTTGCCCGTACTTCCCCTCCCCTTTCCCCTTTTATTTTGAAAATAAACACCACCAGAATAACCCAATTTCATTCTCTCTCCTCCTAAACCAAACTTTCCATTCAAATTTCTCTTCTCATGGTTCCATTCTTTCTGCTCAAGATCCCTCTCATGGTTCCACTCTTTCTCCTCAAGATCCCATTTCCTCCCTACACACAAAATACCCTATATTTTAGCTTTCTCTCTCCTCTAAAAGAAAACCAAATCCACTCTTTTTCCTTACCAAAAATTTCAAAAGTGGTTATAACCATCCTTAACCCCATTTTTCTCCTCAAATCATAGTCACAAATATAAATTTAGGGGGTCAAATTTATGAGATCACAAATTGAGTTTAAAATGTCACGGTTTAAAAAATCAGGGGTCACAAAATGAATTAAGGGTCGACGAAAGAGATGTCACAAAATAAAACTCATAGTCACAAAATGGGTTTGAGTAGTTGCGGGTAGACACGAACTATGGTGTACTCGATGATGGGTGGTGGTTGTGATGCCGAGGAAAAGGGGATGTACTGGGTTTTATGGGTGTGAATGTGGAGCGAGAGTGTGGTGGTTATGGGTGACGAGATTGGGTTTTTGAATGTGAGAAAGAGAGAGAGGTGTTGGGATTTCGATTGGAGGGTGAGGGGTAGTATATGGTGGTGTATGGTGTCGCCGGGATTACGGCGGCCGGAGGTTGTGGCGGTGGCCGGAGTTTGTTGGGTGACGATGGTGAGAGAGTG
>ONZK01002289.1:10104-27186 GCA_900322385.1 Pharnaceum exiguum | reverse complement strand
AAGTTAAAATCATCACATGATCATCATGCAACACATTTGGTTCGCATGCTCCGTCCAATCTTCTTGTCCATTATTATATCTTTTAGTTACATTAGAAAGATTGTCACTTTTTATCAAAAATCAGAAATAGTGGTTTTCAAATTTCTATTGTCAGTTTCGAAAATCATAGGTAGATGTATGATGTCAAATGTTTTGCTTCTAAAAATAACCTTATTATCATCAAGTTGAAAATTTTTGAAAACCAAAAACAAAAATCCCAAACAGGGCCTTAGCTTTTTGTTTTTCTGTGCTAAATGTCTACAAAAATGTCGTGGTGCTAGTGTTGTCTATTTGTTTTGTAATCTGTACTATGAAATTCCGTTTCTATAGGCATTTGGGATGTCTCTATGCTTAATGCAAGTCCGCAAGACTAGTAGTTTCTCCATCGTGGATTAAAAATTCCCAACCGACATTTTGACAGGTAAAGGATGATTCCAATCAAGGAGAACGCCTGCCCTTGTTTGTTGTTCATGTCGTGAACTTTTTTGTCAGCTTCACATCAGAAGCCTGCCCTATAACTACAGTGAGACAGAGCAAGCCAGGCACTATCAAAACTACCCCAATTGGCTATTTTCCTTTCTCACGAAAAAAATGAATCCCAGGCCATCAGGCAATGTTAATTATCACGCTCCCATCTTAAATCTCTATTTCTGTTTCTAAGATGCTTACTGCTGATCACATGCACCTTGATCCCTTTTTCAGATATTTCAGAATGGAAGAACACCGGTTGAAAGGATGAAGGTACTGCCGCGCACCAATCAATCTTCGTGATGCTGTGACAAATGCAAAATTCAAATGCGGTTTCAGGCTAGGCGAATGGAATTCGCGGCGCTGAACATAACTGTTATCCAGAAATGATGGAGCTTGCGTATGGAATCCATGACGATGAACATCAATAAACATAAACTTCGGGTATGCTGAAGCTTGCTTGGGCATTTTACTTGGTATCGGAAGCTTACGCTAAACAACAATAGAAAAAAACTTAATTACATCATAAACAGGTATAAAACCAAGAAGTATGTTCTTTTTTTCAAACAACTGAATATGTGATACAATTATACAAATGTGCAAAGAACCATCCAACACTTTTCTCATACCTTAACCATAACTTGCAATCCTCAGAGTGGACGGTGAAAAATCCGTTTATTTTATAGATAAAATCAAGTAAATGATACTTTTTTATTTCACACAGTCAATTCATTTTGGCAAATAGTTAAAACATTGATCAATGGATTTGATTTCTTTAGGCTGGGCCTTAATTAATGAACTTATAACACATATTTGCTAATGTTGCTTTGGCTTGGACTCGATCCTATTAGGATGATCGAAAAATTAAACACATGGCCGGTCAAGAAATCAAGATGTCGAATGAGAGCAGTAAGACAGATTTGGGGTCAGGGGAAAGATCTACTAGAAGAAGACTAACTGAGGATATGACATAACCTAGAGAGCCAAGTGCAACTTAAACCATATGTTACAAACATACAAGTGTATAGATTCCTTACCCCTCGGAAAGGATGCGGCATATCCAAGTCAGCCATTGGTGAAATACTGCAAAATCCAATCAAGGCACCCACGTAAGAAACATTGAACCTCTGAGAAAATATAACATACGAGTACTGAACTTGCCAACAACAATATCATAAATGACAAACCTGCTAGCAACATCATGCACCTCAGCGACTTCACGATTACGATTCACAAGAAACCCCGCCTTTTCCATTAACCATGCAACCTCCACAATTGTCTGATTCCAATCCTGAAGACCAACAGATAATTGGGGTAAACTCTCAAACAGAAAATCATGTCAACAATTAACAGACCTCAATTAAATGTCTTAGCGGATAGGTATATCACGCTGGCTTGGACACTAAATACATCTAACAATACCAAGTTCACAACAATTTTAAGCCATAGTAGACTAAACAGGCTAAACATTACCGTCTTATCTTCCAACTGAACATATGCTCCAAGCTGGTCACCAATTTTGTTGAATATATTGAATAACAAAGGTATTCCCTTGTGATAACGAACATTTTCTGACTCGTCCAAACCCATTGACAAATTAGCAGTACAATAACCCGTACTTCCACCTGTAGCATAAGGTGATAGGGATTGCGAAATCTGGGGGCTTTCAAGTTTACGAGTACCGTGAAATGTCCGCCAATGGGACAACTCACTGCCGCTGTTTGGTTTAAGTATTAAAGAAGCCAACTACTTGTAAGCTACTATCAACAGGACACATGGCTCAACTATCCTTCCTTCCTTAAGGTAGTTGAGAAACTCATTCTTGAGTCCAAGTGTCTTCTCTGCAAGTAGCCTCACAGTTTCCAAACAACGCCTCTGCCACATGAATGAGGGAAACAACTTTGAACAACATCATGCAACAATATAGAGCAATGACAGACAACTTGAATGGTGATGAAAAGGATAGTAATAATAACAATCGAAATGTAAATAGGAAAATTGCCAAGAGAAACATACTGTACTAGTGCTACAAAGTTCCGCTACAAGATCAGTGACAGAGTTAGTCGCGGGCCAATGCCAGAACGAAGGGTGTGCACTGCACGAAGAGAAAAGAATCATGCAGGAAAGACAAATGCAGTGGAATATTGTAATGCTTACACAATAACTAATTGAATGGGTTTTAAGCAGAAGAAAGCAGTACCGTATATTAGCAAGTGCTATATGAAGTGGCAGGGCATCTTTCAAGTTGAATTTATCATAGTCGCATCTTGCATTAGTGGCACATCTGTTTTCGAGAAACAGTTTAGTTAATCGGGGGGCTGGAATGCTAGCAGCATGATGCAGAGGAGTCCATTTTTCCCCGTGAAAATACCAGTTAAAGTCAAAGGTTTGCGCCATTTCACCACGAATGACAGCATTAGCACAATTTATGCTGTCAAATCGAAACATGTCTGGTATAAACATTATTGCCACATTCTTGACAAGTTCTGGCTTATATAACGATTTGATCTCCATCATCGCTTCCTTAAATCCATCTTGGCTATCTAGCTCCAAGGCGGCATCAACCTTATCTTCGGGAGTGCAATAAACGTCGTCGCTGCTGAAACAAATATCATCTTGGCAGGGGCTAAGCGGCTCGAAGAAAATTGGTCCAATATTACTTGTTGGTTCTGAATCCATTTTCATCTCAACAGCCTTCTCCAATTCAGCTTTTTCTTCCGGCAAGAGTTGGGTCGGCAAGAAATCTACACCGATTTTTTTAAAGTTCTCTGGAATCATAAACATATCGTACTCAAATTCAAGCTTGGAGCTGATATGGTCTGGCAAAAAATGTTTCGGAGCAAACTTAACCTCGTCAGAATTTCGATAGCGCTGTATAACATAAAGATTTGTGTTCAAAAAATCCAGTACCTCCGTCATCCACAGCTGAATCATGCGTAACTGATAATCAACATATTTTAGCCTCTTTTCGGAAATATATTGATTGATAGGGCTTCCTATATGTTTGACATCTGGTGACACAAACTTATCCCAAGCAACATAGAGTAAAGCTGAAAACTGAACAAGTTTCCCTCGGTCAACACAATCGAAGCCTACCCTCTCAATTTGGTCTTCCTTCCATGCTAGCAATTCGATAGTGTCAATAGCCTCCCTCAATGCTGGGTAGCAAAATATACGAAACAGCTTGTAGATGGACTGTGCAGGAGTCCAATCATTCACGTATTTTTGCTCGCAAAGAGCGTCTAGGGCTAGATTTAGAGGAAGGATATCCTGTTCGGGGACATCCCTTTTACTCCCTATGTGAATTCCATGATAATGATCTAGAAAAAGCTTACACAACCCATTGCTTAGACTGCGAGCGGCAAGATGTAATGGAGAATATCCTATACCTTCCAAAGTCTCATACACGTTCACCTGATCTCCAACTTCTTCAAGCAACGCTCTGCCACAACCGACAGCGCGATGGTGACATATCAACTTGAACAGTTCACTCTGGAGAGGGAGAGGGATGGATGCTTGATCATCATCAGCAGCAAACTCTTTAACTTGGCTTCTCAAGAAGGACTTAAACTCTTTCTTGTTATCACTACTTATCAACTTTTCAGCCTGTTCCACAACCTGACAACAAAAATTTCTTGCACTTACTTATTAATTCAAACATGAGTGACTGTATACACTTCTCTTGGTATTTAGGTAAGTAAATATAGGGCTTCTATTTAAAATATTTTGGAAATTAAGCCTAATATGAAAGATAATGTACCCAGCAGGTGTACAATGTACAAATTCTCGGTAGGTTCAACAACTATGACACTTGCATTTGAATTCAGGCAATTGCATTTTCATTAGCATTTATAGTAAAAGAAAGAAATCATACGGAGTAGTAAACGAACACCTTCCCATACATACAACCAGTAGACATTCACACATACGAAATTGCTAGGATGGAAGACCAAATTGAGAGGGTAGGCTTCGAAATTCATTTGATTTACATATATACACTCACACATACCAAAGTTATTTCATTTATTTATAAATTCTACAAATTTTCCCAACTTGGACTCGGTAATAGAAGTTACTAATTGGGTATTGAGTGTTGAAACCAAACCTGGTTCATTGCGGAAACTGGATATGAACGAACGACGCCTTGAACTTTCCTTGAGAGAACTTTTTTTTTTGATGGCTTGAGAGAACTAACAATATGTTCAGTTTGATTGGTGAATCAGGGTTTTTGAGAAATTAAGGCGATAGGGGTGACGGGAGGCTGGGTAATAATTGACATTTGAACTGCAAACGATTATATTCCAAGCGAAAGAGATCATCCGTCCTTGTTAGTTGTCAAATTTGAATCCTGCAATGTCATTAATTTTCACGTCCCCATATTCAATTCCCTATTTTACCACACTGCGGTTGTCTGCACTCTGCAGGCAAATCACTACTCGTAAGGTGTTTTTTCACATTTCACGCTTCTTTTTTCTTTCTATTAAGCACCTGGCAATTCCATTCGTAAACCTTGCGCATTTTTGAGGGGAACGCTATGGGCTATGGCCTTGTTGGGCAATCATTTAATCTGTTTTTTATATTCATTTTCAGCAAATTTTGTCCTCTTTTTCTTCAACACATTAATTTGCTGACTCTTAATAATATTAGAACTCAGTAGCTGTAAGGGCCTTCTGGAGAGTGATAGAGTGACCCACCGGGTTAGAAATACGGTAGTAGCACTCTCCCCTATTTCTCTAAAACTAACAAAGAGATTATACAAATTTTAGAGAGATGTAGGCACATAAATTTAGTGGGTCGTTGACCCGGAGGGTACCTAATCTTTTTTCCTTCTTAATGAGAAATTTAACCATTTTCCAAAAAATAAATAAGGAGAAAATATGCTGAAAAACAAAAGAACAGATTAAATGATTGCCCAATTACAAGGCCATAGCATTCCCCTAAAAATGCACAAGGTTCATGAATGGAACATTGGAACGGCGGCCAGGGTGCAAATTAACGTGTATTATAGGGGGGAAAAAGATGCGTGGATTATGAAGAGAAAAAACTTGTACTCCGTATTATTATGTGTGAGCTAGCGGCCTATCTAGAACAAAAACCTAAACAAGGAACAAGGTAGATGTTGGGGACAAAAAGCTGAGTAGTGATTTCCCTCAGACAATCGCAGACTTGCAGTGTACTAAAATACGGAATTGAAGATCGGGACGTGAAAAATAATAACATAGATGGGATTCAACTTTAACAACTACGAGTAACAAGGACAGATTGGGATCATCGTTTCCAGTTAAATGTCAATTGGGAACATTTTACTTAATTATTACTCCGTATTATCCAGCCTCCCGTCACCCCTATCGCCTTAATTTCTCCAAACCCCTTGATTCAATTCAGTGATTCACCCATCAAACCAAACATATATTTAGAGTTATCAAGGAAAGCTCAAAGCGTCGTTCGTTCAGATCCTTTCCACAATGAAAGAGGTTTGATCACAACACTCAATTACCCAATTAGTAACTTTTACGTACTGGGCAGTCGGGGAAATTTTGTAGAATATATAAATAAATGAAATGAATTTCGCTGCCAAAGTTTTGTACAACACTTTTTTTCCAGGAATACCCTTCTCTTAATTTTTTCATTAGAACACTCGCCTGCTCCTCCAACTCTCTTTACCGCATAACATTATTTTGATCCTTGAGAATATTACTGTACATAACTACAAATGAGAAATAAAGGATCAGTTTGTTTGATATGTTTGATAATCAATTCCAAAAAATAAAACTTCAATTAGTAACTTGCAATTCATGGTCTCGATCCAAAATAACAATAATGATAAGGTAATTTATTTATTTTTTCGTTCCATTTATTTGCAATGGTTTCTGGGTATTTGCGTTTATAGATGGGGGGAGGGGAGATATTCGTTTTCTGGTGCCTTGTTCTAAGGGATGGCATTTCTAGGTTGTTTTTGTTTTGTTCAAACTTGCAATGGGGTTTTCCTGGGTTTCTTGTGCAAGGGAAGGAGATAGAGTGGACTTGTTGCTGGATTTTTTTCGGTTGAACCTGATTTGGACATGGTATACGATGCTACGTTTTATATATGCTTACCTAAATACCAAGAGCAGGTGCATGATATGATTTGCCACCAACCGAGTCTATATTATTTTTTCATGTGCAGTCAGTCACTCATTTTTGTATTTATTTAATTTCTTACGTATGTGCAATAAAATTTTGTTGTCAGGTTGTGGAACAGGCTGAAAAGTTGATAAGTAGTGATAACAAGGAAGAGTTTACATCTTTCTTAAGAAGCCAAGTCGTCAAAGAGTTTGCTGCTGATGATGACCATGAAAAAAATAGAACGTCCATCCCTCTCCCTCTCCAGAGTGAACTGTTCATGTTGATGTGTAACCATGGCGCAGTCGGTTGTGCAAGAGCGTTGCTTGAAGAAGTTGGAGATCAGGTGAACATGTATGAGCCTTTGGAAGGTGTAGGATATTCTCCATTACAACTTGCCGCTCGCAGTCTAAGCTATGGGTTGTGTAAGCTTTTTCTAAATCATTATCATGGACTTCAAGTAGGGAGGAAAAGGGATGTCCCCGAACAGGATATCCTTCCTCTTAGTCTAGCCCTAGACGCTCTTTGCGAGCAAAAATATGTGAATGATTGGACTCCTGCACAGTCCACCTACAAGCTGTTTCGCATATTTTGCTACCCAGCATTGAGGGAGGCTACTGACACTATCGAATTGCTAGCATGGAAGGAAGACCAAATTGAGAGGGTAGGCTTCGATTGTGTTGACCGAGGGAATCTTGCTCAGTTTTCAGCTTTACTCTTTGTTGCTTGGGATAAGTTTGTATCACCAGATTTCGAATATATGGGAAGCTCTATATATCAACATATTTCCAAAGGGAGGCGAAAAGTTATTGATTATCAGATAAGCTTGAATCAGCTATGGATGATGGAGGTAATGGATTTTTTGGATATAAATCTTCATGTTATACAGCGCTATCGAAATTCTGAAGAGGTTAAGTTTGCTCCGAAGCATTTTATGCCAGACGATATTAGCTCCAAGCTTGAATTTGAGCGCGATATGTATATGATTCCTGAGAACTTTAACAAACTCGGTTTAGATGGCTTGCCCACCCAACTCTTGCCGGAAGAAAAAACTCATTTGGAGAATGCTCTTGATAACAAAATGGATTCAGAACCAACCAGTGTCATTGGACCAATTTGCTTCAAGCCACGTAGCCCCTGGGAACATTCTACTATTTACAGCAGCGACGAGGAGAAATATTTAACTCTTGAAGATATGGTTGATTATGCCTTGGGGCTAGATAACCAAGAAAAATTTGTTGAAGCGATAATGAAGATTAAATCAGTATATAACTCAGAACTTGCCAAAAGTTGGGGAAGAACTTTTATGCAAAAAATGTTTGAGTTTGACAGCATAAACTGTGCTAATGCTGTCATTCGTGGTGATACTGCGGAAGTCTTTGACTTTGACGGGTATTTTCAAGGGAAAAAAATGAATCTTTTGCATTATGCTGCTAGCATTCCAGCCCCCCGATTAACTAAACTGTTTCTCGAAAGGGGATTTGCCACTGATGCTAGATGCGACTATGATGAATTCAACTTGAAAGAAGCCCTGCCACTTAATGTAGCACTTGCTAATATTCGGTACTGCTTTCTTCTGCTTGAAACCCATCAATTTAGTTACTGTATAAACATTACAATATACCACTGCATTTGTCTTTCCTGCTGTATGATTCTTTTCTCTTTCCGCAGTGCAAATCCTTCTATCCGGCATTGGCCTGCGACCAACTCCGTCAATGATCTTGTAGCTGAACTTTGTAGCATTAATATGGTATGTGTCTCTTTACTACCCCTTCAAGTTGTCTGACATTTTTCTGATCTGTATTGGTGCATGATTTTTTCGGCTTAACAAATGAATACATCCATGAAGTTTGCTCTAAATGTGTATTTCATCCCTGTAAGCATTTCTGCAACGTATTTGGTCCCTCATCACTAACGTCCGTTTAACCAAATCCCAAAAATTTGTACTTGATGCGCTTATGGTTGCTAACGGCGAGAACTGGACAAAAACACATTTGCTTTCTCTTTTTGGCAATTGACCACCAACAACTCTACACAGTAACACTTAATAATCAGTTGTTGTAGCTCCCTCTACACTCCACAGTACAGTCTTCAAATATTTTTTCGCATTTAGATAAGCTTTTCCCATTTGAAAAAAAAAAGCAATAAATTATTTCTTCACTTTAATCAATTTCAGATGGGGAATGTTGGTGAAAACTAGAACTTCAATCCGAATAGACTACATTTCGGCTGTGACAAAATTTGAGATGATCAAGGAGCAGAAAAATGTTAACATTTAACTTGGATATGATAGGAGTAGGACAGAGAGTGCAAGAAGAGGAAAGAGAAAGAAAGAGTTTTTTTTTAGCAATCCATAAGCTTTTATTCTAGCAGTAGTAGCAGATTGAATTTTTATTTTGCTCAGCATTTGATTAATGAACAAAAAAATCTTTGATTTCCATTTACATCATGAGTTCTTTTTAAAGTGAAAGCCCCAAATAAAATGGTTAAGCCTAGCTATATGGGGTTGATTTGAGAGTGGTAGTTTGTGTGCCATTTAACGCCAACCTATGTGATTAGGAGTGGTGCATGTGTTGAGGCTGGGCATGCAGAATGCGGTGGTTGATAATTTGCATACTAAGCTAGAAGGTTTATACGAAAGCTTTAAGGAGAAAGAGAGGGACGGAGGGAGATAATGATCTTTTCTTGCCCCAAAATAACGGATGTTAGGAGATGTTAGAATCAGGACCAAATACACCGGTTTGAAACTTGAGGGACGAAATACATAGATAGACCAAACATTAGGGATGTATTTAATTTGCATGTTCAGCCGATGTTTTTCAAAGCTGTTTAAGTAACTCGTATCCCTCATTCTTGTGGCAGAGGGGTTTTTTGGAGACTGTGAGGCTGCTGGCAGAGAAGACACTTGGACTGAAGACCGAGTTCCTTAACTATCTGAATGAAGGAAGGATAATTGAGCTGTGTGCCCTGTTGATAGTAGCTTATAAGCAGTTGGATTCCGTCATACATCAATCAAACAGCAGCAATGAGTTGTCCTATATGCAGGCATTTCACGGTACTCGTAGACTTGACTGCCCCAAGATGACACCATCCCTTACACATTGTGATAGTGGTGGAAGGATGGGATATTGTACTTCTAATTTGCCAATGGCTTTGGACAAGTCAGAAAATGTTCGTTTTCACAAGGGAATACCTTCTTTATTTAATATATTCAGCAAAATTGGTGACCAGCTTGGAGCATATGTGCAGTTGGAAGATGTGAAGGTATAGTTAAGCTTTCTTTAATTTACTCTAGCTTAGAGCTGTTGTGCGCTTGTGATTGTTACATGTTCATTTGGAAGATAAGAAGGTATTGTTAAGCTGGTTTAGTTTGCTCTGGCTTAGAATTGTTGTGAACTTGTGATTGTTAGACTGTTAGTTGTATTTAGTGTCTAGCTTGATTAACCTATCCTCTAAGACATTTAATTGAGCTCTTTTGATTGTTGACATGATATTCTGGTTTAGTTTAAGAAAGACAATATGGTGGAGGTTGCATGGTTAATGGAAAATGGGGGGCTTTTGGTAAATCGTAATCGTGAAGTTGCCAAGGTTGCTAGCAGGTTTGTCGTTAATGATATTGTTGTTGGCAAGTTCAGTACTTGTATATTTGTTCATAGGTTCAATTGTTCATACTTGGGTGCCTTGATTGGATTTTGCAGTGTTTCACCAATGGAGGACTTGGATAAGCAGCGTCCTTTCCTAGGGGTAAGGAATCAAATCCATTGATCAATGTTTTAAGTATTTGCCAAAATTAATTGACAGTGTGAAATAAAAAAGTATTTACTTGATTTTATCTATAAAATAGACGGATTTTCACCATACACCCTTGAGAATTGCATTGCAAGTTATGGTGAGAGTATGAGAAAAGTGTTGGATGGTTCTTTGCACGATTGTGTGATTGTATCATATATTCAGTTAAAAAAAAAGTACTTCTTGGTTTGATACCTGTTTTAATAAAGTTTTTTTCAATCTGATGTTTAGTGTAAGGTTTCGATACCAAGTAAAATGCCCCAGCAAACTTCAACATTCACGCAAGGATTCCATACGCAAGCTCGCCGCGAATTCCATTCGTCTAGCACAGGATCACGGAGTTTGATTGGTGGGCGGTATGACCTTCATCCTTTCAACCGATGTTGGTGTTATTCCATTCTGAAAGTCTTGAGGAAGGGATCAAGATACATGTGATCACCCTAGTTAGTATGTGGGTTATGTAATGGTACACTTATGTTTGATTTTTATTCACTATATGGAAAGACTCTTTGTTATCGGTGGACCAATGGAATGCATGTTCATGTCGAATGTTTCACCTCCTCAAAAGACAATAGCCCCATTTGTGTAATACTCTTTTTATATGCTGTAAAAAAAAAACGTCTTATGAAATAGAAGCCAATTGGGGTAGTTTTGTTAGTGCCTGGCTTGCTCTGTCTCACTGTGGTTATAGGGCAGGCTTCTGATGTGAAGCTGACAAAAAAGTTGACAGAACAACAAATAAGGGCAGACGTTCTCCTTGATTGGAATCATCGTTTATGGAGAAACTACCAAGTCTTGTCGACTTCCATTAAGCACAAAGAGGGTCCCAATGCCTAAAAAAATGGAACTGCATATTGAAAAACAAGGATATGCCTGCACTTCAGAAATTCATTTACGCCTACGTTAGCATACTGATGTCAGTATGATGTTTCTTTCAACCAATCTATTTCGGCAATTGGGAGATGACAACCCAATTTCACGCATGAACTAGAGTAAATCTTTCATAACTACAGCAGTCAGCACCAGTGTAGATCAGCCTAATCAGTTGACGAGCTATCTTTGCGGATTCCTTTAATGAGATCTTCAATACAATAGCCTTGGCGCTTGCACCATGAATAAATGAATAAGCAGTTGTTTAGCAGCAGAACTCCGTTGTTTAGAACAATGTCTATGTTCATCTTATCATCAGAGTTGAAATGAAGCGCACAAGACATACTTAGTATGATAATATTGCCCTTGTTTGAGGTGTAGATAAGAAACCAAACGAATGATTTAGTGAGCCTCAACATACATCACTTGAATTCATGTAAACAAAAAATGAAGAAGGATAATGCAAATGAAAACTTCAGCTACATTCATGAATCGAGGAAGAGTTACCAGTTACCTTGATACAAAAGACTAAAAAGAGAACCAACAAATTGTGTGCAGCATGAGCATAAATGGGTGTCAGTAAATTGCGAGTCTGGGCATATGAGAATCCATATGCAATACCTGCGCAGATATGTCACAGAATTTATATATTAATCCAGCAAGAAATATTGATTTGCTCACACTTCCATGACCACATCTTTGCAAATATGAAGACATCGTCAATCATCACAAAGCCTGCCCTTTTGTCATTCTAAAGCTAACTGTACAACATAAGCTCATAATTTGAAAGGGCTTGACAACCACATCGTCATTGCATATTAGCATCACGACAGTCTTGTAGGCATTTAGCAAAGAAAAATAAAAAGCTAAAAACACAAAAACAGAAAACACAAGTATTGCCCTTAGCAATGTCCAAAAGACCATCTTTACGGTCTAGGCTGTGTAAGACTCAGCTCATCCTCTTTCCCCTCTTTGTCCTATGAAACAACACTAGGCTATAATAAACAAGTCAAAAGAGGAATTGAAAAAGATACCACATTACCACCATAAAAGCCATCGAGGAAGTTTGACGGATTCAAATGGGCAAGCGCAAATGCAGCTGAGCTAATCAGTACGGAAAGAGGTGTTGGAACCCTGTACATGAATCAAAGACAAAGATTCATGTTTCTGAATTTTACATAAAAAATGACAACCATTAGAAGGACGATAAAACACCTCAAGTTTTCACAAGGCCAGAATGTCTTATGATAGTATAATTACAGTACTATGTAAAATTTCTGACATGTCATACACAGGTCCAGTTACTCTTCGCGTGAAAGCTAGAGAAGAGATACGTTGCAAAATGACAACATACAAAACCAGAACTCCAGAAGCATGTCACAAGTAAAGCAGCTTCAGGTTTAAAGTTTTCACGCTCCAGATCAGTGAGGTGTCAATGTGTGATATCATTGATGAGAACAGATAAAGTGTGCCTAAGTGGCTACAGGAGCCCCATTCAAGGTGTAGAAAACTCCTTCTACTTCTACGCCTGGGAAGTTATAATAGATAGAATTCTGCACCCTTCTTCTCAATAAGGAATACTACTAATGTCAATCTAGTTATTGTAATCTAGACAAGTGTACACTAAGAAGATGAAAATTCATATGTTGAATGGATAACAACTGTGATTAGCAAAGAGTTCGCCAAGAGATAACTACAACAACTCCTATATGAGAAAGTAATTTGCAAGAAATAGGTTGGCCCTAGAAACCTGGCATGTTTTTCAACAAAAAGAGCATGATATCTTGTTGGGCCTAAAGGCTAGGCCCACTCCTGGAGAGGGATGACTAGCACACAAGTCTGATGAGGTTCTATCATAAAACCAATTGGCAATAGGAGGAGTAGCCCACCAAACCTTTATACTAGTTCTCCTCCCCCTCTATCACCGATGTGGGACAATCCACACTTCACCACACACATGGGAAACCTAACAATCTCCCCCTTTCACATGTGTTACCATAGCTCCCCCTCAACTAATGCACCATGACACCTCACATGAGCTCTCTGCTCCTTTATGGCCACCTCACGAAGGGGTTAACTTGACCACAACTCCCCTTCAACTATTGCACCATGAGTGTTCATGGCCATCTCACGAAGGGGCTAACTTAACCACACCATGTCTACCTCCAAGGCGAACCACCTGGCTCTGATACCACTTGTTGGGCCTAAAGGCTAGGCCCACTCCTGAAGAGGGATGACTAGCACACAAGTCTGATAAGGTTCCATCCTAAAACCAATTGGCAATAGGAGGAGTAGCCCACCAAACCTAGATACTAGTTCTCTTCCCCCTCTTTCACCGATGTGGGACAATCCACACTTCACCACACACATGGGAAACCTAACATTATGCTTGATTGTTTCATGCCTGCCTTGGTTAACCTCCAACAATGTTGTACACTTGCATTTTCTTCCAGGTCAATGTTAAAGTAGGACTGTGCCTTTGATGCCAACACTAAAGCAACGGCACTTGCGACTGAGAAAAGACACCCACTTTGAATATCGAACTTCTCAAAATCTGAGAAGATTTTTCATGTCCAGGGTCATACTTTTGACAATGAAGATACCCAAACCATAAGGTAATTTATACAGGAAATAGCTGGAAATCATTTACACATCTCTGAACTTCTACTGTAAGGGGGCAAAGAGGGTAATACCAGTCTGCGATCCAGATTCCATGCATAATTAGTATATCTATGAAACCAGAAAATAGCTTTCAGATGCCCAAGGTTTAATTCTCCCATTGCAACTGTAACTGAATGCTACAATATGACAACTATTATACAAGACCGATTGAGGAAGGTTAAGATGTCATTACAGAGGAAATCAACAAACCTCACAAGACATATCAAAGTAAACTCTCGCAATGACCAAGGCACATTCCAGCGCTTCAAAATGGTCCATGATGGCTTATATTCCTGTAAAACCAAGAAAGATTGGCAGCAAGATCAATCGATAAATTGAAGCTTTGTCAACAGTGCAAGTTTACATTCCTTTTTCCAATGATGCAAACATTATACTAACTGTAACTTCTCGCCAGAACCAGGGCACATTCCAGCTTCTCCAAACAGTCCATGTTGGCTTGCCTTCCTGTGAAATTGAGATAACTTTGCAGTAAATGATCACTCAAGCAAACTGTAAATGCAAACATAAATAGCAAACGCAGCCTGCAAAGATACAACACCACTATTTGATGCATGGTTGATCCAACCTTTTAAAGAAAGAAAAGAAGTGGTGTTGTATTGGTTTATTGTAAGTATTAATTTAGTCGATGATTTATTTGAGTGTTTCCACATTCGTCAATGGCTGATTATATATGCATTATGTACAAAAACCCATGTAAAATTTCATAGTGTTGATCGAGTTTCTCCAGTGTGATAAGTGACAAAATTATGGGATGCGGAGATAAGTGAAAATAATTGAGCGGACTTGGTTTGGAATTGAATCATCTAGATGTAACTTGGTAAGAGTGGGTCAATCACTAGTCATGAGAACTAATAAAATTTATGTTCCCGTCTTTCGAATTAACAGGTGTATCAGAGTTACTTCAAAGCGGGTGTAAAGTTACACGAGGTGTACCAAAGACTTTTTGATGACTAGTTGGCTAATCATAAGTATTAAGTGGACTGGTTAAAAACCGAGTTGAATGCAAGTGCTAAGTTGAGGTGTAGAACATGTTTAACTTCATATTTTCGCTATTTGATCGAACATGATAGGGAATACTTACATCGTACACCCGGTGTACAATGAGCATTATACACCTCTTTGTTTATTTCTCTTGTTTTAGACCCAATACTTTATAAAAGATAAAGGGCCCAATCTTTTGATCATCTACATATCAAGGTGGGTGTACGATACTCATTGTACACCGGGTATATGATATAAATTGCCGTGTAGTCGGAATAAGTTCAATCACTTTTTCCGAATCAAGTTCAATCAACTTCAGGTTGATATTGGTCTGAAATTGGTCAAAATGTGGTCAAAGTCTATTATAGTTGTCAAAATTGGTCAAAGTTGCCTTTGACTCGATTGGGCCGCCTTCAAATTCAGTCGCTAGTTAGCTCCGCTCAACTTTGTTGTAAGTTCATAAGAAGTCGAGCCAACTTAATTGGCTAGGTCCGATACCATGTTTACAATCGGTTGTTGTTATTGTCCGATACCATGTTTGTTCTACATAGCTTGTGTCCAGGATTTCGGGCTAGTATAAGTTTTCTATTTAGTTACATTGCCCTTAGCAACTCGGCAGTTGGCTAGTGGAAGTTGTATCTTTGCAGGCTGTGTTTCAACTATGTTTGCATCTACAGTTCTCAATTTTCCAGAAAGATAAGCCATCATGCTGGACTTTTCTGAAGAGCTGGAAGTTGCCCTGGTCATGGCGAGAACTTACCGTTAGTAAATTGGAATATTAAGAAGTTAGAATGATGTTGCATTTGCAGTTATATTCTCTGATCATTTGCTGTTAATCTTTCTTTGTTTTAAAGAAATATAAGCCAGCATGGACTATTTTGAAGCGCTGGAATGTCCCCTGGTCATGGCCAGAATTTACAGTGACGTGTCTCCTAAGGTTTGTTGAGTTGCTGTGTTACTTCCTTGATCAGTCTCATACTAGCTGGTCATGTTGTAGAGTTTAATTACAGTTGCAATGGGAGAACTAAACCTTGGGCGTAGCCATATGAACAATCACATTGTTATCTTGTCTATTTTCGCAGCTATTTTGCGCCACGGGTGTTGTGGAAAATCCTCAGATACCTTGGATTTTCTGTTGCCATAGCAAGTCTGAATGGAGTGTCAGTGTGCATTTTGGCCAGTGCAATGTAAGAAATGCATACATTTCTAAAATGACAGATTGACAGCATTTGGTCATTTCATCAAACTAAGTTTTGTTCACAATGTTATAGTATATCTCTATTAAGTACAACCAGTCAATCACAATTCATCTTATCAGTATTAAGTGCAACTACAATTTTCCTTTTGGCAATGTTTGCAGGATTTCGTATGCTTTGAATCTGGGAGTGCTGTACTATTTCATCAAACCATACGTACCACTTTCCTCTGACTTTTTCTGTTGTGGTACGTTTTTATCAGAAAACATTTTCTGCTTTCGTCGATATACTAATTTTGCACGGAATCTGGACTGCAGACTGATATTGTCCCTTTTTCCCCCTTAAAGTGAAGTACTCCCTCCGTTTTTAAAAGTTCTTCCACTTTTTCCTTTTAGTTTGTCTCAGAAAGTTCTTCCACTTTTCATATCTTTCATGATTTTTTAGGCCAAAAGACTCATTTACCTCTTGTACTTCACCCAAATTACCCTACCCCTCATTCTCACTCACCACTTGTTGAGGGTAAATCAGCCTTTTTCCAACTTTCTTAAAATGTGTGCACTCCTCAAAAGTGGAAGAACTTTTAGAAACGGAGGGAGTACATAGATACTCTCATACTAAAAGATGAGTAAATAGTTTACAGCTAAACTCCTTTGTAAGTTACCTTACGGTTTTGGGTATCTTCATTGTCAGAAGTATGACCCTGGACATGAAAAATGTTCTCAGATTTTGAGAAGTTCGATAGTACAAGCGGAATTCTTTACTCTGTCGTAAGTACCGTTGCTTCAGTGTTGGCATCACAGGCAATAACCTACTATAACATTGACCTGGAAAGAAAGGCAAGTATACACCATTTTTTGTTGGCGAAATTGTTGGGAATAATCCATACTTCGGCCGATTATCGCAAAAAAATTCCTACTTCAAAAATAGCTGCGAATAATCCCTACTTGGACCCTCG
>ONZK01002288.1:10834-21746 GCA_900322385.1 Pharnaceum exiguum | reverse complement strand
AATGTTTTAGACTTCCCAGGCACCGGTTAATGTACTATCTTTATGAAATAAAAAGGGCTCACAGTCCCACCTTTTCACCAAAAAAAAAAAGTTAGAAATGCTTTAGCCATGTCTCCTTTCTTACCATGTGGCATTTTTTCATTTCCTCTTTCTTGCCATGTGCCTTTCAATTAATGTAGAATTTGTTCAACATGAAATTTTAAAAAAAAAACTTGTGTAAAAGAAAAGAAAAAAAATCTAACTTGATGGTCATGTTTTTTTCAACTTCTATCAACACAATTATAGGTAGCAAACGGGTCGGGCGGGTCAGTTTCAGGTGGGTCAATAATATATCGGGTCATTAGCAGGCCGGGTCACTTTGTTTGCGGGTTGTTAACGGGCAGTCAGTTTCGGTTTCGGGTTGACCAACGGGTCAGTAATGCCTTTTTTATTTAAAAAAAATAATGAAAACTTTACACCTTTTCACATCTAAACACCTATTTTCTTTGAATAAATTCATGTAATACTTACACAATCCATTACCTTAAATCACAAATATCACATTAACCAATGCGTTTGTAACTTTGTTTGGATTAATCACAATTTCCCGATCAAAACATCTACTAATGTAGTAGAAGGAAAAAAAGAAAGAAAAAAGAAAGAAAAAACTCTCAGATCCCGTGCATCGCACGGGTCTATAACTAGTTGATATTAAATATGTAAAACACTGTCAGTAAAGGTTATTTGCAAGAGAAAAATGTAGGCAAGAAACACGAGTTCTCACTACAACCAACCTATAACTGAGCAGCAGCAGTCAATTTAGATTGTACCATCTTCAAGCGTTTTGACATCTCCATCATTATCCCTATAATCAAGGACTTCTTCTGTATTCTAAATTGGATAGCCAACTCTGATGAGCTAGAGACGCCCTGTTTCAGCAGCGCCTCATCGTCCGCAATTTTGGTGGGGAAATGTTCGAGTATTATCATGCATAATCCTATAACAGTCCGAAAGACAGCTGCTTCAATAGGATTTCCCAAGGGAGCTTCAGAATTCAAGGACTGGAGCGTACTCAAGTCATGCTTCGTTACTACTTCAGCATCTTCAGCATGAAGAACTCGTAATGCAGCCAAGAATCGCCCATCAATAAAATTTGGACCCCCTAATGTTACCTTCAGGTAAGAATAACAGAGAGCATCAGATTTCATTATATGTATAGAGATTAAACAAGCCACAACTTTCCAGAGAAGGCTAAGAATTAGAACATGCAGGTACAAAATCGAGTTATATGCAACAAAAACCTTTAGAGTTTAGATCAGGTAAGAAATAACAGAGAAAATTAGATTTCTTTCAATGCAAAAGAGATCAAACGAACCAAATTGAGTGATAAAGAGTAAATACCTTTAGATCAGGGGCTTCACCATCTAGCTTTAATTGTGCCAAGATCACCTTCTGCCAAGAAGTTGGCGAAGAAAAATAAGCAGAAGAAAGGCCAGCAGTCATGCTTGCAGCATCCAGAAGTGCTCCATCATACTTTAGCTCGATACAGTCATAAGGATTCCCTGCAATAACAAATCCATAATCTAAAAGGAAAAGGTCGTTGCTCAGGCAACCATAGTTAAGCTCCACTGGATCATCTCTCTTGATATTCTTGTCTGCGATAACCTGCAAGTTGTATGACAGACCAGAGATATGAGATTCCTGTAACATATATTTTTAAGGTCACCAAAAGTTTCGGTCTGGCATCGCTCGCGTCACTTTTTACACATGGCCAAAAAAAAAAGATTTAAAAGTGTAGAAAAAATGAAGAAGGGCACGCCAACAGTCATTAGGTACTATAAGATGCACACGTTATCCGATCCCAATCAGTTTTATCTTGTTGTTGGGGATGGGGGGAGGGGTGTTAACAGAAGCAAAAGGTAGACAGATAGAATCTCAACCTTCACTAGCATGTGTACTTTTCCTGCATCTTGATCCTGAATAATTTTAGCATTTGGATTAAAGCTGTGGTTGCACATATCAATCAAAGGAAGCATCATGGGTACATCATCGTGGCTACTGCCAGAAGCTTTATCTCCATGCAAACGAAATGCCCTTGATGAAACAGCTGAAATTGCCCATCCTAATGAAGATGCATCGACATCTTGACCCACAAAAGGATGTTCCCCGAGTTCCAAATTTGCAACAACACCCTTAACTTCCTTATCAAAATCAAGAAGAAATCGACATCTTTTGTTTACCTGCAAAGTGAAAAGCAAATCAATTCTTGTATGCACCATATTATGAACTGCACATGAGCAACTGGCAGCCTATGAACCATCTTTATAGTCCGCATCAAATAAGACCTCTATTGCATAAAGATAAGACCATAACGAACTCAGAAATATTGAAGAAAGTGCAAACCCACCTGATGAAGTACAGGAGCATATTGCAAGTTCTTTATATCTTCTCCTTGAAAGAATATTGGAACACTATATGTCTCTGGAAGATTGCTGATGTACGGCCACCAAAATGACCCAGCCTTAGCTCTTTCTTGAAGAAGCTTCAAACCCAACCTCATCGTCCACAGCTCCTCTGTCAAATGCTCCAGAGTCCAATTTACTCATTTTCAAAATTCAGTTCATCCTAAATTCAGGAAAAGTAACCAACTATTCTTCTGAGCAAAATTCCTAGGTGAATATATAACAGAAAATTTAAATGAAGTTACAGCAGTCATGCAACTTCTTCAAGTGAAAGGAAACAGACTGGCGTTCAATTTAACGAAGATGGAGAAAGGGACATATTCATCGACTCAGAAACTAACTAACTAGCAGCTTTAATGATTCTACTAGTATGCATTAAATATTTCAAGGATATCGTCAAATGAACCTTACATAGACTAGACCACTATCATATATCGAGAGTCATGACATGAAATTTTTCACAGCACTCTACTGGTCTATTACAACTTAAAACAAGCACTAGGACACTTCATGGTGTGATCATCCACATAGAGAAACAGAATTACAAACTTCAGAATATGCAAAACAAACCAAGCAAAATCATATAGAAACAACATGTCGCACATGACCCTCGCAAAGTTGAAGAAAGTGAATGGAAAGAAAAGAAAAATAACATTTTTCGCTCCTCAGTACTCACAGCAAGATCTGTAAATGATTTTTAGGTAACTAATTAAGAAATATTACGAAAACTTAAGAGAACAAGATGTCCTACGGGATTAAAGAAATTACATATAGTACTATTTAATGGCGCTTGACAATCTTTGTATTTCCCCTGGACTCAGATCATGAAGAACCCAAGTGTTCCATGCTCCTCCAAGGGTAATAACAAATGAAATGACTAGCCTTGTGACAAGTGCAAATCTTCTCCAGTTTAAGTGGATTTTCCAGTTGGAGAGAGATAGAGCAGGATGAAGTTTTTTCTATTCTTTTTCTTTTCTTTCGCAAGTGCACTCACATGTGGTATTTGGTGGCACTGGGATCTCCAGTTACTGGAGGCAATCCTATCTCTCTCGTGAAAAGCCGGATTATTTGGGTTCCATCAAAATGCACCAAAAATATAGATCCAATACACAACCACAGAATCCTCCAATCCTTATCCCACCCAAAACCCCTAAACCCAAGAATTGTCAAGCTCAGGAATTTAAAGCTTTAGGTAAATCACTGTAAATATTCATTGATTTTTCTTTTGGAAGGTGTAGATAATGATTAGTTGGTTACTCTCCAAGGACAAGATGTCTTCCAAGCACAGTGTAGTTACAAAGAGTGAAGCACTGTAACAGTGGAATAATAATCCTACAATCCCCTCCCAATTTTGCCCACAAAGAAGCTAAGCCCCTCCCAATTGTGCTTTATGTCATCGATTATTTAAATAAAGCTTATCAAGGATTCTTGTTCTCCAAGTCATGTCACAATAAATAGGGTATTAGGTCTTACATTTTATTTAGTTATCCTTTGTGAATACCAAGTATAAATTAGTTGAGTTTTGAGGGAATTTCTGTTCTACATTAGTTTGGAATTACAAGTGAAGCATTTTGATAAGAAGAAATGATGTTCTTGATAGATTTTAAGACGACTATCACAAGTTCAAACATATAAGCTGAACCCTGAAGTCCTGAACCTACCTCAACCTAAACAAAAGCGCCTCCCTGTTGATTTTTTATGTGGTACAACCTTCAATTGAATCTTACAACTGTGGGTCTTTTTTCTTTGGGGTTGATAAGGAGGCCCCAACACTGAGTTTGACCATTTCGACATATGCCCACTGGATTGACGGTGAGAAATTGAAAGACATCCAAAATAGCACATCATACAAGACCCCCTTTCCAGTAAAGCCGTCACGCCTAGTGGGAATCAAGTTACCAATGTGCAAACAAGAGACATGCCGTGTGAGCCCCAACTAAAATAAAATTTTGTACAGCAATGTTTGACTCACAAACAGCCTCCCCATTTTTTCAAAGTGAAAGGTTGCACATTCTGACACCACCCCATTGAATGGAGTTTACAATAGATTAACGTTGTTGTAATGTTTGACTTAATGATGATCGTATAATACAAGGATGCACTTATCAAGGTGTGATTGTTATTGAAAAAACACTCTCCTCTCACAGTTGATGAACTCTCTCAGTCTAAACTCTGATTCATACTTGAAATTATTTCCTTCGATGAAGACAAAGTTATCTAAGAATCATTTCAATCATCGCAATCTTACTAACCAACGCTATTAAATTACAGATTGATAATACAAATTTCTTTAAATCTGATATCAAATGGCCAACTTGAACATGCCAAAATAAAGAAAAGAAGAAAACGAGAAATTTAAAAAAATAATAAAAAGAGTATGGAAGTTGCATGAATTAAAACTCTTACAAAGTGGATATGAGAAAACGGGAAACTGGAGAAAAAGGAATATTTTATCTCCATTTTTATAGGATTCAACTAATGCTGTTATCAACCAGTTGTGATTGCTTGCTCTCACTTAATTTAAGCACATAATATCAAAGATTCAATTGATGGAGATATATGGAAGTACAATAAAACTGATCCATTAGAATAAACAAAATTTTAAGTACACCATATTCCCATCTTGAACAACAATAACCTAGTGTATTTTTATACAAATAGTTAGTGGGTTGGTGGTTCATCGGGAGTATTCCGTGTGAGTCCTTCCTTGCCTCCTTACCAACATTCATGGCTAACTAACCTGCTCCTACCCGGTGGTGACCATTGTTCTGGACTCTGGAGCGAACCAACATAACGATATGTGACAACGTCGAGGTCAAGCTGGTTCTCCTTCTCCATATACTTGTGTGTGCTCTCACTTATTCCTTTACTGTGAGGTATTGCATGCATTATAGTGTTGAATGTTTCCAAGTTAGGTTTGGGTAGTGCTTGAGAACTATGTTTGTTAGGCTTGTCAGACGTAAGGATAAGTGGATCTGTGGCGGTGTGTTTGGTGCATAGTTATTGATTGGGTTAGTCATTTAGTCATTTATTGGAGGAGAGCGAAATTCTTTGCTTCCCCGTGTTTAATCTGATAAAGCTAAGAGGACAGCTTGTTCTCTAAGCCAGAGTTGTACGGTGAGGTATTAACATCATATCGATGCCTAGCAACACTTCGATTGTACACTTAGTTCGTAACTACCCAATGTATTCACCATCTCAGTTTAAATATCCACTCATTCAGTAGAAAGTATGAAAGTGTCATCTTCGCAGACCAGATTAAACCTAACATAATTTAAGATCATCAGAAACTGGAAAGTACAAGTACTCACTCCGTCTAAATCAGTTCAGGGTATCCAAGCTTTTCTTGACTAATCCCATGAGGCTCTGAGTAGACTCGAACTTGGGACCTCTGGGGTAATCTCAGAATATTACCAACTCAGCTACCCACTCAGGTTTATTAGTTTCAACGTAACTATAATAACGCAATTGCAGTTTTGACAATCCAAATAACAACTAATATGTTTCATAGTATCAACCATGCAGCCAAATAACAAATGGATTGAGCTAACAGGATAAGCCACAAATATGGTTAACTCAGGAGCTAAAATTAAACTGACCATGTTACTCATTTATGTACCTCTCCCACTCTCCCAGCCCCCTTTACCCTCCCAACAAGACTACATACAGAGGGAGTTAATGTACAAGAGAATGCTCATGAGTCATGACTCATGAGACCCTGAGTATCACAGGCTCCACCAAAAATTCGCTACTATTTCTAGGTAGACAAACAACTTAAATGAGCAAGTGTCAGGAAACGTAGGGTCTTGGCCCAACAAAATTTCAGAAGGATAGAATGTAATCATCTCCTAATCACCTTAGGCCCAGATCACCCCTCTCTCACACCCAACAACATAAACAACATAGCCTTTGTCCCAATGACAACGCATAGTCCTCACCCCTTTCCCATATCCGCTTCAAGATTTCTACACTAATTCCATTCTCACAAAAACTTAAAAGCGCCAGATTGAGTAACCCCATGATAAGAAACTACAGCAATAATTTTTTAGTCAGATACGCCCTCCAGAAACCATATGAGTAAAGGCCCTTTTCAAACATAAGAAAAGCGAGAGGTTGTTTCCGAGATTCAATGGCGGGTGCTCAGGTGTCGGGATGTACGCAACCTTACCCCTGTTTAAATAGAGAGGTTGTTTCCGAGATTGACTCATTGCTGCTATGAAGTATTGACTTCCAAAAACATCGTGAATAACTTTGGAAATCTCACAAGTAAGACACAAGTACCAAATTAATGTCCAACAAGTCAATAATCACAAACTCAGTCTGTTGCAGTTTTTGTTCTTTGTTTATATTTTACCAGGTGCTGCATGTATATCAAATAAAAAACTCTATTGCCACACATATGCACTTTAGAGTTTCTCATTTCTCAATTCTAATTATCTCATCAAATCTAGCCCACAAAAAAAAATACCAAAAAGTGCCAACAAGAAGGATGTAGCCCAAATGATGAAAGAAACGTACCAGGAACGCGGTGAGCAAGGGAAGCCAAGACAGAGGCAGGGGAATAAGAGGAGGAGCCATCATTGAACTGCAAAGGGAGGTGAGGTGGGAGGCCAATTAAGTCAGAGCCAAGAGGGATATCAGCCGAAGCCACCAAGCCGAGACCGTGAGGTGAGGTGTAGCCTATCTTTACTGCTTCATGGACAAATCCGCCTTCTCTTCGGACCCATTTGACAAGGTCGGGTGGATGTGGTGCCACGCGTGAGGCTGCTGCTACACATGTTATTGGACGTGAGTGGAGGAGAGAGAGTGGAGTCTGGGTTGTGGAGGTGAGGATGACCCCCTTGTTGCCGGCTCTCCACATTTGTATACCGCTTGTTTTTATGTGAGAACTGAGAAGTCAGAAGTGAAAGTGTGAAACACCGAAAAGAATAGTTGTTCTGTGCCCAACTTTATCTTTGCCCGTCTTCGATCGGGTCAATGTATTCCTTCTGGTTTATGCACAGACGCACCGCGCACACAATTACATTATACACTATAAATTGAGAGAGCTGCATTGTACTACACTAGGGCTGTACATAAAAAACAGTAACCGAAAACCGAACCGAAAACCGTTGAAACCGAACCGAAAAAACCTATAACCGTACCGAACCGAAATATCGGTTAACCGAACCGCATTAACCGAAAATATTTTGGTTCGGTTTCGGTACCTGATACTTGACCGCGGTTAACCGTTAACAATTCTTTTTTCAGTTTTTTTTTTCTTTCTTCCCCACAAGTCTTTTTAGGGTCTTTACTGCTTCTCTAATCTTAGGGTTTTTACATACCCATTAGTCCATTACCCATTACAACAAACGCAGCCCACTACCCCTTCTCTCCATTCTTTGTCTCTCTTACAGTCTCACCATCGACATCCACTCCACACTCTCTCTCACTCTCGGCTTCACCACCACCTAGACACTCGCAGCAACTACCTAAACTACGACTTGCGCCTCCACTCTCTCTCTCTCTGTCGATCTCGACGATAAGGGAGCTCAGCCATAAAATTACTAATCTAAGCGAATGATGAGATCAGAAGTTTGACGAGTTTGAAGGGAATGATGTGGGGGTGTTTGCGTAGGCCGAGTACGGTGAGGATGTTGGGGAAGCGGATGCAATGTGGGTGACGGTGGATAAGAGGATGGATTTGAGGATGAAGGATGTTGGTGGGACTGAGACTCCGTGGGGGCAGACACCAGTGACGGATCTGACTGCGGTGGGAGAAGGGAGAGGGTATCGATCAGGCAATTTCAAGTTTCATGTCAAGCTTCTTCATCACTTTCTGTTGATTTCTACTTCAAGCAGCTATAGATCTAAAAGACTAGTACAAACTCCTCGCAATAAGATAGGTAGCTGTACTTTTCGGTTAAATTGACAACTTAATAAATAAGCTGATCAAATCTAAAACCATCGAGAGAACAGAAGCAAGAAACTTTCCAGTACTCAGATATTTCCACATTTGGTTGAAAAATGAACCCAGAACACTTAGATATTGCGTACTGTTCCTTAATTTTTCTATTCAAAAATGTGTTTCTTCAAAACGGTTAATGGTTAACCGTAAACGGTTAACCGTGCACTTCGGTTAACCGTTTGCGGTTAACCGCATATATCTCGGTTCGGTAATGGTTAATGATTTTGAATAACCGAAAAACGGTTAACCGTTTTGCACAGCCCTATACTACACAATGCAAAAATGAACAACTCCCTTTGTTTCAATTTATGGACACACAAATTAATAAGGGGGCTGCTAAATTAACTTACATGTTTACCCTAGATTTATTTCTTTCTTGCTAATTTAAAATTTGACAAAATTGCTGCAAATAATCCATATTTAGGCCGATTATCCCAAAATAATCCTAACTTCAAAAATTGATGGGAATAATCCCTACTTGGACCATTGTAGCCCGAAACGATCTAATTAAGTTTTTACAACAACTTTTTTGATAAATTAAACCTTATTTAAGCCATCAATTTTATTTTTGACTATGAAATACATTAATTCTAAT
The DNA here is from genome assembly GCA_900322385.1 of Pharnaceum exiguum. Classification (NCBI taxonomy): domain Eukaryota; kingdom Viridiplantae; phylum Streptophyta; class Magnoliopsida; order Caryophyllales; family Molluginaceae; genus Pharnaceum; species Pharnaceum exiguum. Next base: position 12,763 of record ONZK01002288.1, on the reverse strand, counting down.
GAAAATATGCATAGCCAAAGTTTTTATTTTACATTTTGACATATTTTAATGTCATTGGATCATTCTGGGCTACAAGGGTCCAAGTAGGGATTATTCCCAGCAATTTTTGAAGTTGGAATTATTTTGAGATAATCGGCCCAAGTAGGGATTATTCCCAACAATTTTGCCTTAAAATTTTACCCTTTCGGTATTTTTCTCATCGTAGTGGGTTTCACTAAAAATATTCCATAGCTTACCCCTGTGGTAAATAGAGACCCTACACAACATTAAGAAATCCTCACGAAAGTGAATAATATTTGTAAGCGGCAACCGCCAATAATTCCACCGCACTAACCCACTCGTCCCACCACAGTACCACACTATCCATAACACTGCCATTATTACCACACCAACCCCTTAAAAACCATGGCTAATAAAATAACACGAAAAATTCGCATTTTGAACCATAGGCCCAAACCACGATACTACCGTCGCTGTCAACACCCATTGACATCGAACAAAGTTTTTCTTTTTTTAGATTTACATTTAAAGGACCTTGGATTCGCATTAGCGTCTGGTGTGGGAATGGAACAATTTGGGTGGGTCGTGGTTGTGGATGAATCTCGGTGGTATATAGGCGAGGCAGGTGATAATAGTTTAAAAAAGCTCAATGACATCATTCTTATCATTGTTGTACGTTGCCTCTGCAAAACCAATAGCACCAATAGAAATCATGTGATTTCAGATGAATTGGCAAGTGACATAAGGAACAAACACAAACTCCATACTATATAATTCACCCCAAGGCTCCACAAACAGTTCTCGATCAACGGAAAAGAGCCAGAGAAGTCAAATTCTAAGAAGGAGGAAATGATAAGGGTAGCTTGGTAATTTTTAACAAAAATCCCACTACATTGAGAAAATTGTCCACTACGATGAGAAGTGAGGTTCTTATTTTAGTGAAATTGCGGAAGTCATTACTTCAATACAGTAATGCATTTAGGGTCAATTTCGAAAACAACCTCTTTGTTTTTTTAAGTAAGGGTAAGGTTGCGTACATCATGACCCAAGCACCCTCATTGAATGGAGATTACACTCAGTTGTTGTTGTATTTCTTTGACATGGGGTAGAATGGTAAAGTAGATGATATTTAAAGCCCAAAAAAGAAAGGAGAAGAACAATATGCAACACTCTAAAATGGAATAGGAGAAGAACAAATTAAACAAAGGAACTAGCTCAATTTTCCAATTTTATCCTCTTCTAAAAAATTCCTTTTCTTTTATTTTCACACAACCTCTCGCCCAGTCCACATCCAACGCTATATTGTACCACAAATAATTGTGTGAGAGCGTCTCGCACTAACGTTAGTATGAGACGGGGGTTTTATTTTTGAAAAAAATTTTTTTCTTAATTTTTTTTTTACTATGGGGTCATTTTTCAGTTGTACATGAATCATTATTCAATTCTTTCAGGGTCATTTTTCAGTTGTATGGGGGTCATTTTTCAGTTTTAACTTGTTATACTACATTTTTTCTAGGGATTAATTATTCATTTCTAGGGGTTCATTATTCAGTTGTATGGGGGGTGGGGTCATTTTTCAGTTTTAATTTTTTTCTTAAAAAAAGAACTTTTTTTTTACTATGGGGTCTTTTTCAGTTGTACAGGGATCATATGCAGTTCTATCGCGGTCATTTTTTAGTTGTAACCTACAGTTCATCATACAAGTTCTCTAGTCCACCTAACTATTCTAAACATGCCATTCGGGAGACTTCTAGCATATAACAAACAAGGTAAGTATAGGTAATATGAATTACCTCAATCCAGGCTTAGTAACACAATCCAAGCTTATCAACACACACTAGGCAAATGGTTCGTCGTCACAAGGAGTATCGTCTACAATTCATCAAAATACCATAATAAATAATTATTCAAAATAAATTCAGAATAACA
>ONZK01002287.1:6865-20139 GCA_900322385.1 Pharnaceum exiguum | reverse complement strand
TGCCCCCCCCCCCCCTTCAATATTAGCACCAGATATGTTAAAATTTAATGTAGTCAAATAGTCTAGAAAGTGATCTTTATCAGATATTAAATATTCTTTCATATGGAATTCCGGTATACCAACAATTCAATGGTTGCAATTAAAAAGGTGACTAATGGCTTGTGTTGTAGTATTTTGTAAAAAGCACTCGATGTACACGTGCACCGATGCACCTAAGAATTGGAGATCCAATATTGTACACCTTAAGGTATATGGTATAACTAATGGAAGCTAAAATAATAACACAATACGTGAAGCAAAACCGATTAAAAAAGAAAGAGTATGCTTAAATTCTTGGAAGGAGCAACTTGTGAGAATGCAGCAATTTATATGCGGAAAAGAGTTGGAGTGCTTTTCTTATTTTTTTTTTTTTACAGCAAGTCTTTGATACACCGGGTGTACATGTACAACGGTGGATTTATAAATTAAAAAACGTACCAATAGTCTAAATAGCAGTGTTAGCAGACCTATTATACCAACTTCCCATTGCATTATGTTAAAAAAAAAACTTCCCATTGCATTCTTTAATATAAAACAAAAAAAAAATTGATCAGCTAACATGTTCTGAAGGTATTAGCAAGGGCCTGACAGGGAGAAGTGCGATAATAAAAAACAAAAGTGACATGGGTAACTTGACATCAATTGTTGCACACGGTGAATGCATTTTACATACGTACATGATCTTAATAGGATGAATAAAAGTAATAAAACAAAATTATCAACAATTGAAAGTCTTATATAGTAGCAGATTCTCTAACTCACCCATTGTTTAAACTTATCTCTACCAAGTTCAAGCTAATGATTCTTTAATTATATTTTTTTTTCATGGCGATTCTTCTATAATAAGTATATTAAAAAGAGTTTGTATGCTCAAACCAAAAAAAGAAAAGAGTTTGTATACGATACTAATTTAGCATATCTTTGTATTACTACCCTACTATTTAGGAGATACATTACGTCTCCAATTCTTTTTTTTTCGACTGTGCTTCTCCTATTTGATGGCTTTTTCTTAACTTTTTTTATTTACAAAAAGAAATCTTCCAATTGGTCCTTTAAACATCTATGTGGGTTTTTTTTTGTTGGCACGTTTTGATTGGCCCCTAAACATCCCATGTGGCATAACTCAGAGCGCTCCGTCCCATGTGGCATAGCTTAGAGCTCTCGAAAAAACTCAGCTTTATATATATATATATATTGATTTTTTATTTACAAAAAGAAATCTTCCAATTGGTCCTTTAAACATCTATGTGGGGTTTTTTTTTTGTTGGCACGTTTTGATTGGCCCCTAAACATCCCATGTGGCATAGCTCAGAGCGCTCCGTCCCATGTGGCATAGCTTAGAGCTCTCGAAAAAACTCAGCTTTATATATATATACTAGTTTCTTGCCCATGCGTTGCACGGAACACAATTTTATATCTTATATATAATGTATTTTTCCTATGTTAGTAGAATATGATGCTCGTATTCAACTAAATTATATTATTCAAAGTAGGTTTTAGATTAGTATTTGAAGTTGGTATGTCTTAAAAAGAATTTGAATAAGTAAAAATTATCACAAAAAATTGTGTAAACCGTTTCATATATGAAATTGACCTATCGTGTAAACTTGCAAAGTGTGTTTTATTGATCTATAAGGACTAACTTAAATCGAACTAAATTGAACGAAACTGAATCGAACTAAAAAAAAAAAACTGAAAAGTACCAAAAACATTTAAAATTATAACTCTACCTGAACCAATTCAACTTATAATAATGTAGTAGGCAAACGAAAAAGATAAAACCATCCTATGTGTACTTAAAAAAAGAAGGGGAAAAATTGTGTGAACCCGTTTCATATATTATACTGAGTAATAATAACCCCTCGCCTAGACAATAATGACCCCTCCTACCCGGTCTCATATATGAAATGGGTGCACACAAATTTTTCTCAAAAAAGAAAACTCAAAGAGAATCAATAAAGAACAACAAATCAACAAATAAAATATCAGCATGTTGTTTAATTTGTGTTGTATGCGCGCGATTATTTTTATCAATTTTCATGCTAATGCTTGCCACAATCCATCCTGATCATCAAAGCTCTAATCTTACCCTTTAGCGGGTTAGTACATATTTGATCAATTTATCTTGTACAACGAACACCAAAAAAATAAAGGCAAAAATAAAAGTACAACACTTTAACGTGATCAGCTAAGAGCCTGAGAGTATTGACATAATTTCGCATATTGTTTATATCGGTTTAACACTTTCATTGCAACACATAAATTCTTATCCATAAAGAAAAAAGAAAAAGTAATTTGCCAAAAAAAGAAAGTAAATTCTTATCTATTAAAAAAAGAAAAGAACAGACTAAATTTATTTTATTTAACAAATTTTTTCCTGTAAACTTTTTTTGATGGAAAAAAAAACACTAAAATAATTTTATTTCACTTTTTTATATTTAATTTTATTAAATGTGTTGCACGGCACAAAATTTTATGTCTTATATATAATGTATTTTTTCAATGTTGTGTAGAATATGCTTCTTGAAATTATACTATTTTGTATATGGCAAGCTTAAAGCTAAATTAAACTAAACCGGTAAGAAATTGTAAAAACGAATTCAAATTCCACAACCGAAGATAGTTATTAAAAAAATCCATATTTGAAATTTTTTGTGACACATTTATTTCATATATGTGACTGGGTGAGATGGGTCATTAATACCGAGTCTCATATATAAAATGGGTTCACACATTTTTTTATAGAAAAATATAGATATTTAATGATTGTAGTTACATCAGAATTAAAAAAAAAACTAAATTATTGTAAAGAATTAATCTTCCATTAAAGTTAACTAATGACAAAGCCTAGATGGTAAAACAAAAACAACATATGAACTTCTTCATTTTTTTATTTATGGAACATAGGAACTTGAACTGAACTGTAAAGAAAAACTAAAAACATTAAACTGAACTGAAAAATATTAAAGACAAAGACAGTTAAAATTAAACTAAAATTGAACCAAAAGAAACTAATTAAACTGAAACAATAGAGCTGAACTGAAAAAAAAATGAACTGTAATAATATAGACGGACAAAACACTACCTAATATAGGTTGGATGACCATTCATATACTTGGGATTTAGTTTTTTTTTGAGAGAATATACTTGTGATTTAGTTAAATCAGCAAGTCTTTGGTACACCGGGTGTACCGGTACACCCTGTGGATTTATAACTAATTATAAAGGAGCTGACTAATGGCATTAAAAATGTGACTAATGATATATGTTGTAATATTAGTTACAAATTCACAAGGTGTACGCGTACACCCGGTGTACCTAAGAATTGGAGTAGTTAAATAGTCTTGTTAGAAGTAGAAGCTCTTTCTAATGATATAGGGCAATTTGCTTTTAAATAGGACTAACTCATGGCAAAAAACAATTTATAGCCCGTGTTCAATGCATGCCGTGGGAGTAGTTTTGATCTCATTAAGTATCTGTACCTTGATCATTATGTATATTTAAGAACCTAGCATACAATTTAATACAGTATACAATCAAAATTTAAGCACGATGTTAAAAAAAAACTTTTTTTTTTTGATTTTTAGTCTTTCCTGCCCATGCGTTAGTTTGTAGGAATCAATTATTAGTTTGTAGTAGGAGTCTAGCTAGCAAAAGGGAGGTAGTATTGTCAGATTTAATATTCGATTGTTTTTTGTTTTCTTACTACAATGATTTGATTGGATATTTTATTTTGTTTTCTTCCTACAAAGTGGATTTTTTTACCACTTTCTTTTCCTTTTTAATATCTATTTTTATCTATTAGAAAAAACATACACTTTTTTTTTGTTGTCACGTTTTGATTGGCCCCTAATGTATCCTATGTGTATTTTTTTTTTGTTGGCACTTTCTGATTGGCCCTACACCATCCCATGTGGCATAGCTCAGAGCGCTCCGTCCCATGTGGCACGCCTTAGAGCTCTCGAAAAAACTCACCTTTATATATATATATATATATTGATTGATTGATTGATTGATTGATAGATTGATTGATATTGATTGATTGATTGATTGATTAGAGGTTGAAGAATTTGAGATTTTTTTTTGCCAACTGAAGAGGCCCTTATTTCCCAAAATGTCCCTTTGATTTCCCATCCCGCTTCCGCAGTTCCCCCACTCTCTGCTCTCTTTGCTCCCTCGTCCTTTCAATACCATCTGTACACAACCACCAGAACTAACCGGCCACCACCGCTGCAAGATGCAAAGTCCACCACCGCTAGGCAACATAATACCAACACCCTAAACAGTACTGCACCATCACATACAACACCTGGAAAACCGCTTGTTAACCACCCCTTGACATTCTCTCTCCCCTTTCCTTAATTCCAGATCCGAGCATGGGGTCGTATGGGGTGCATTTTAGTGACGGAGATGGCGTTAACGGTAGTATTTTATGCCAAATAGTGCTACAACAAATTGATAGGAAACTGTGTGAGAATGTGGTGCACAAATCATGTGTCATATGTGTCTGTGTGCGAGCCTTTAGGAATTAAGTTGTGCAAAGGTTGTTTTACATCCATTGAATTGAAACCTCAGAAAGTTTTAGTTATTTCTATGCAACTGGATTGGAGTTTTCACAACTTTTTAAGTCACGTTTTTTTTTTTGATTTGGTTTACTGGCCTTTGCCTTCCTATGTCAATAGTTTATCATCAGTAATGATGAGGAATTGTTAGCTTGTTTGTTTGTACTGGACTTGGCCTTCGTTGCCGCCCCCTTCACCACAACTCTCACTCACTGCCATCATCACCTCCCCCTCGATGGAGATGGGGATTGTTTCTGTTGGCCTTTTTGATGGATGACATGTGGGGTCGCGTACGGTGGGTTGTAGTACGGTGGTTTTTGCTCAAGCAAGGCTTCCAAAGAAGTCCAAGTGAGCCTACTTTATATGTCCACCATGCAAAGGCAGGTTTATTGATCTTCTCACTCTATGTGGATGACTTAATTATCACTGGAGATAATCAAGCCATGATAGACGAATTCTAACAAAACATGAAGAAAGAGTTTGAAATGACCGATCTAGGCTTGATAAGCTTCTTCTTTGGCTTGGAATTAACGCTAACACAAGATGGTATTTGTTTCACAAAGAAAGTATGCTGAACCTCTTGTGTTAAATAACCTCTTGTATTAAATCAGAAACTTTCTAAAGATGATGGACAAAAGGCAGATCCTAGAGTCTACAGAAGCATCGTTGGAAGTTTACTCTGCCTAACGTCTTCTAGACCTGATATAATGTTTGCTGCCAGTCTTTTATCCCGGTACATTCAAAGTCCTAGTCAACTAAGGTATCTTCGAGGTACAACGAACTTGGCATGTGGTACAAAACAGGAGCAGATTCAAGGTTGATAGGTTTTTGTGGTAGTGATTAGGGTGGCTGCATTGATGATATGAAAATTACCTCAGGCTATGCATTCATGTTGCGAAGAGGTGCATTTCCATGGAAAACTTAAAAGCAAGATACAGTAGCCAAGCTCAATCAACTGCTGATCTAACCTATATACTTTGGTACCTCTGAAGCAAGCAAGATTGTGAAATTAATTATTACTTTGGTATTTACTTCTATGTCCTAACCTATATCAGTATTTTATATGTATTGTTATGTTTATCCTATCATCACTTGTTTTTTTTTTTATTATTGTTGTGTTTATGCTTGATTTTTTCGCAGAATCTTATGCTGTAGATTTGCTTTGGTTAAAAAGAAAAGACAGTTCAATTTGTCTTTTGATCTGTAGCTGTGCATCATTTTGTTTTGAGAATAAGCTGCAATTTCATTGAGCTAATTAAGATCTATGTATCCTCAGATTTCAATTGCTGGCAGGATTGGCTCATCTTTTCGGACATTTTCTTCTTTCTTACAAAAAGTGGTTGCATCGACTTTGTTGATTTTGTCGACAAGCTTGTCTCACGCCTTATAGATGATGATCACAACATCCTCCGAACAAACCATGTAACGTTGTTACTTGCACAGATAATTCGGGTGGAGCTTGTTATGAATGCACTAAATACTGACTCTAGAAAGGTATGAAATTTTTTCGTAAGCTGTAGACTTCAATATACACATTCAATGGAGTGTTCATCAATTCTGACTGCTCTGTTACCAATACTCATATTGCTGAATTTCTCCTTTTTTTAGCTGTTCCTTTATTTTCATATCATCGGAACCCGACCTTGTAATCTGTTCAAGCCACGGGGACATCTTGTTGTCTAAAGCTTTCCTTATGGCCTCATAATAAGATTTACGTTTCTATCAGATTCGACTTTAAAAAAAAAAGAACAATCATTGGACCCATATGCTTAAGTAAATGACCCGCCTTTTGCTCAACAGGTGGAAACAATAAAAAAGATTTTGTCATTCCACAGGGAAGATAAGAGCTCTGATCCTAACCTTCCTCAGAGTATTCTGCTTGACTTCATAAGCAGTTGCCAGAATTTGCGTATCTGGTCACTGAATACTCATACTAGAGAACATTTAAACAATGAGCATCTACAGAAAGGAAAGCAAATTGATGAGTGGTGGAGACAAGTGAGTAAAGGTAACTCATGTTTGGTATATAGACATCAAAAGTGAATGCTGCTTTCTTTCTTTGGTTACAATAGTCCTTTGCTTTTACGGGAAACAAAGCACGTACTTCCTCGTCCAGTTCTACTTGACATGTACTGATTCCTTTTTGTTTCATTGTTTTTATTTGGGGCATTGGTAATTTATTACTGTTTCTGCTATTCAAACAACATAACTGGTAAGAGTAAACGTACCACTCAAGGATGTTCATGATTGTATGAAGTCGGTTGGAAAAAAAAATCTGTTCTTGTCATTTACCTGTTTTCCATATTCTACATTTTCACAAGCAAGGAATTAGTTGTAGTTGTTGAATTATTTGAATACAACCTAATTGCCAGGCAAAAGGGGAGGGGAGGGGGCAAGTTGATCAAAATAGGAGTGTAAGAATACAGAGAAATTGTACTTCAGCTGCAGACCTCTCTTCAACCTTTATCTTCTGTACCTGAGTTGAAGTCTCAATATCCATTTATTTAGTGAAATAAAAATTTCTCAAATATTCAGCGACAGGTCTCCTCTTTGTATTTCTTTTCTCGTGTAGTCATGCTTCTTCAGCCTGCTACCACCACTTGGCTATTGGCTGGTTTTATACTTATCTCGCTTGGATAGGCAAATATGATCACTTGTACTTGGCAATCCTTATAGACTGAGGGCCCCTTGGCTGGCTTTACCTGGCCATTACTTCATCCTCCATACTGCAGCACATTTTGACCGTCAACTGAGATAACAATGGAGCAGATCTTTCATTTATTTTTCACCTGTGGGGAAAATCTCCACCTCAGTAATTTTGAATGGAGCTCATATGGGCATCTTGTCGGAGCTTTTTAGATCACTGAGACATGACATATCTGATTCACCCCACCTATTGGCATTGTTCCTCTTATATTATCAGCTACTGAATGTCGGCCTTCTTAAAAAGAGAAATCCTTGTTCTCTTAGAATTCTTTCTCCCACTATTCAATACAAGATCATGACAATTTAGTTCGGTTCAGACAACTTATACCTACCGTTAAGTAACTATATCAGCAAAGGAACTGGTCTGGTTTGTAACTATTCTCTTTGAGGACAACTTGTCTTCCTCTTCTATTAATACAATTTTTTCTTATCAAAAAGTGCAAAGAAGATAGGAAGGATCGCTTGGTTAAATGTGAAGCTAGGGTGTAAATCAAGGGAACAAGGGGGGAGGGGTTGGTACGATGATGAAGAAAAGTCTTGTTAGGGTAGTGGTTATGGAGCAAGGGTATAAAGTTACACTAGCAACAGCCATTTGTAGATGAAGAGAGTACAACCAATTCTAGATGTATTAAGCTAGTCTATAATCAGAATATAACCTAACTTGGGGAAATTGTAATCCTCTTCCTCTCATGTACCTTCGAAATTACCGTTAAAACAATATTTCCCTTTGTTCGTGATTTGATTTGTGCTTTTAGTTCCCCACGATGTGTTTGGAGAAGTGCCCCCTTCTTCATTCAGCAAAATTGCTCACAATAATCCCTACTTAGGCCGATTATTTCAAAATAATCTCTACTTCAATGGTTAAAAGTCGAAAGCCTGTTCTTTTGGAAAATTAAAACCTTGCGTTAAGCCATTAATTTGATTTTGACTATGAAACACATCAATTCTAATAGATGTATGCATAACCAAAGTTTAAAAATTACATAAGACATTTCAGATTTTCATTGAACAGTTTTGAGTTACAAGTGCTCAATTAGGAATTCTTCCTAGCAAATTTGAAGTAGGGATTTTTTTTGGGATAATTGGCAGAACTAGGGATTATTCTCAACAATTTTGCCTTTTTATTACTAATCTTACTTTTAATCGACATTCTAGAAAGAGGAGTGCTTGTTCTCTAAACGATGTTCACGATATGATTTGAATATTAATTTATGTTAACCTTTCAAAAATTAATGTTCCCTGCAGCCACCTTATTGTCCAGGAGTGATCACGAGTCACTTCAGGTCCAATATTTCAAACAAAAAAAAGTCCTGTTTGTTTATTTATAATTCTATATTTGTTCCTTAGATTAGGGCAATGTTGTCATAATCTTTGTTTAAAAACCCTAGTCTACCTTTTTGCAACGTCGCCCTTGGTTGACAATCATGGTAAAATGGGCGAATGCATACTATTTATTATTATGCAGTTATTGTTGGTATTGAGATTCTCTTCTGCTCCTGCTTACAGGTGAAAGAATGCTGGACTATATGAATATGGATGACAGGTCAATTGGTATGTTTTGGGTAGTATCTTATACAATGGCTCAACCTGCGTGTGAAATGGTGATGACTTGGCTCAATTCTGCTGGTACCGAGGTTTTACCCATGTCTGGCTTACAGCCTAATGAGAGACTAATACTGATGCGAGAAACTAGTCCGCTGCCTATGTCACTGCTATCTGGTTTCTCGATTAACTTGTGCTTAAAGCTTGCATTTCACATGGAGGAATCCTTGTTTTCCGGACAGGTGTGCAGTATTTCTCTTTTCCCCTACTTGTATTTTTGGCTTATTTTGTCCCCTTTCTTTCTTTCTTTGTCTAGAGTATGACAAAAGAAACTTTGTGACTCAAGCAGCCGTCCATTCTAATGGAGAACTATGCATAGCTACAGCGAGAAATTTTTGATCTTTGATATTTCACAGGAACTAAGAGTCTCTGTGTTGTCTCTAACATTTCATGTTCTGATGTTACTTTCTCAGAGTTCTTTCCGTTTTATCGTACGTAGTTTCTTAGTGATGGGTATGGCCGTATGGGTTACACCAAAGCCTTGTGCTCTACCTCATTAAAGCTTTTCTCTGTGATGTATCTGCAAACGATGAATCACGGACAATTTAATAGTTGCAAAATTTAACTGTTCCTGTGCCTCCTTGCACAATTTCACACCGTAATGGTTTCTTCACTTTTTGCAGGTCATTCCTAGCATTGCCATGGTTGAAACCTATTCGAGGCTGCTTCTCATCGCACCACATTCGCTTTTTAGATCACATTTCAGTGTAATATACTTCTCCTTCCAAGAATAATCGTAATTCTTTTTATCGTTTATAATTATGAGAATTTCTGTTGAGCTTTAGTTTTTGCTGAATAAGGGCATTCTTGATGAATTAATGAGAAAAACTGCTAGTGGGTTGTTGCTGGGGAAGAACGATGAGAGAACCATACCACAAAGCTTAAGTTTGGAAGGGATATGGTTTCCTGTAAAGCAGTATATTTGGAAGCGAAGTAGGCAAGGATTTTAAAATAGAACAATGGAAGCGTTAGTTGACTTTTCTGTCACTTAAAAGTTTCATTTTTTTGATAGTCTTGGGTGAGGAGCCCATGAATCTTTGTGAAGACAGGAACATGTCTTAGTAATAACTGAACTTGACATTTTCTTGCATTAGTGTCATCGTCACGTCTTACTTTGGCTGTTTGTAGATATATGTCTTACCTGTTATGGGAGAGAGTGTGTAAGACTAAGGAGGGAGGGGGATTAGGGTTCGGGAGGATGAAGGACAAGAATGTCGCGCTATTGGGGAAGTGGTTATGGAGATTTCCGTTGGAGGTTGGTGCATTGTGGCATAGAGTTATTAGGAGCAGGTATGGTTTGGAGGGAAATGGATGGGATACGCGACAGCCAGGGTCTTCGGTAACTCACTCATCCCCGTGGAAATTTATTTCCCAGCTCTCGCATTTGTTCCATCCTTGGGTCACCTATAAGGTAGGGAATGGAAACCGCGTGCGTTTTTGGGAGGATGCTTGGAGAGAGGGAGCTCCATTGTGTGTTGGCTTATTCCTTGTCGTCAAAATGCACCAGTGTCCGCGTTCCATACAGGAAATGGCGGAGGTTGGAATCTTCATCTTCGTAGGCATCCTAATGAGTGGGAAATAGGGGAGATCGTTGGTTTGCTTTCAGGTGTAGAGAATGCCCACTTATCTATGGTGGAGGATACTCGTTTATGGATTGGAGATTCTTCTGGTGTTTTTACATGCAGTTCCCTTTTCGCTCGCATTAGTGGTCCGATTATCCATACATTCCCCGCTGTGAATTATGTGTGGAAGTCCAAAGCTCCTCTAAAAGTGTACACTAATGACATGAGGCAACGACGTAGACCTAGATCTTCATTTTCCTCAGATTTTTGCATAATGTGTAGAAGAAGTAATGAAACTGGCCCACATTTATTTCTTCATTGTGACGTGGCTCATGCACTCTGGTATAGACTCTTCCAAACAACAGATGAGGTTTGGGTTTCCCCTCGAGCAGTGGAAGATTTCTTGAGAATTGATCATATTGGTTTTGGGAGAGGAAGGGACCATAGGATTTTATTGCGGTGTGCTGTCCTTGCAATCTTTTGGTGTATCTGGCTGGAGCGCAATAGCCGGGTTTTTGATAAGGGCTCTCACAATGTAGATTTTATTTGGGGGAGGGTGGTATTCCTAGCCTCCATGTGGGCAAAGTCTAGTGGGGCTTTGAAGGATTATCCTCTTTCCATTATACAGCGTAATTGGCACTCTTTGTAATTATTATAAGACTAAAGGACATCTTGTCCTTGGTTTCTCTTTTGACTTTGATTTATAAAACTTATTTTTCTATCAAAAAAAAAAAGTCTTACCTGTTATGTGGGTACTTATGTGGATGCCAGCACTTGCAATCAGTTTACAGTTTTCTAGCCTTAAAACACTAAATAATTGTTGTATCAATTCCATTGGTAGTTTTAGTAAAACTTCTATTACAGATTACGGAGTGTTTGGGAGAATCAGAAACTATTGTTGAGAGGATTTCTTATCCTCATTGCTAAATTATAACTATTATTTTTTTTAAAATTTGTTACCAATTCTTACAAAGCTGTTCATGTATTAACACAGTGGCAGTATTTGTAGTCAGGTTGTTTGCTAAGCTTTGTTGTATATGCCTTGCTCTTACTATTATTGCAGCATCTGACACAAAGGAATCCAAGCACATTAAGTAAACCGGTTGCAACTCTTTTGGTGCTTGAACTTCTAAACTATCGGTTGCTTCCACTCTATAGGTAACTATCTGAATATCCTATTTAACCATGGCAGAATTTTTTTGGCTTTTGTATATGAGCTGAGGCTTTATTCTGTGCTTTTGAAGGCACATTCTTAATGTTAATGGCGTCGAGTTTTAAGCCAGTTGAATTGCGATTGTTGAGATTCGCCTATGCCTTAATGTTGAGAACCGGAAAGGAGTTGGATTCAAATGACCAATTGACTGATGTTAAATCAATAATTTCTACAAATAGTTCCCAATTTAGTATTAATACATACATGAGCTAATTTTTTTGTCCTTTGCCGTTAAAGTTAAAGAATCATTACTGTCGATCAAGACTTGGGTCCTCAATTCGGCCCCCATATGATGAGGAGAAACAATCCATGCTAGGGCTTTTAGGGGTTCATCCCAAAAGTAATTGGCATAAGACGAGTAACCTTGTAGGCGTTAATTTAGATTGAGCCTCTCCTCTTTGTTTGATGTGGGATAACATTCAGAACACTCCCTCGCACTCATTGCCTCTTTCATTGGGTTTATATGAGCAGACTCCATGAATTTGAGGAAGGGGGCCAGGACCGACCCATTCTAATCTGATATCATATTAGCATGGCTAAAGAACAATTTGTGAGATGCTCTGACTCATAAATGGCTACATGTAATTCTTTTTATTTGTGTGAAGTTGCGAGAAGTCAACACTTGATTGCAACAATGCGTTGCTCTTGGATTTGATTTTTATTTTATTTTTTTTAAAAAATAGCGAAGGGGGACTATATTGAGTTGATGTTGTTGTTGACATACTTGACCTAATTTTCCGCCACATAAAAGAAGCACATGAGCAATTTGCTCTTCCATCAAGAAGTACTTTTTTTTTTGTTTTGGGGCTGAAATCTTCATACTACATTGACTTTTTCATACATCTATTCCAATGTTATGTTGATGTATTCTCTTTCGACTACTCGTGGTAGTGATGGTTTTGGAAGAAAGATGAAAAGCGTTTAGGCTAAAGGAAAACATAGATTACATGATTTGGAGAGTGTTGGGGAGAAAGCTGCTGGCCCAACGGTTTCACTATGTTCTTCCAAGAGTGTTGGGATGTGGTAAAGAGTGATCTTATTGGGGTATTTAATGAGTTCCACCTAAATGGTGTTCTGGGAAAAGCATGAATTCAAATTTTCATATCATTAAACAATAGAAAAATTGAAAAGAGATAAACTTGTTTGGCTTTTCAAAGATAATCAAAATGAAATTGAAATTATATCAATTGAGTAAGGAGCTTTAAATTTATTTTAGTTTTTAAAAGAGCTAATTACAGAACTCCCAACTCATCAAAAACTCATAAATCAATTTTCTTAAACGAATTGAATATCAATGTATATTATGAATCCCAAAAGAAAAATTTCATTGGATCATAGTTTTACCTCTATAGTTTGAGGATCGGGTGAAAGTCTCCCACCGTGATTGAAGAGTAATAAGAGAGAACTGAAATGAAAAGAATGTGGAAATACTGAAAGTCTGAAATAGAGTAAGGGATTTGGCGGAGAAAACCGAATGAAGATGTAGATAGAACGTGAGGGAACTGGGGATGGAGGAGTGGGGGGGAAATAATTTAACTTGGTAACTGACAACTGCAATTAACTTCCCAGGCTGTTGTTTTCAATTCATTT
>ONZK01002285.1:38827-54762 GCA_900322385.1 Pharnaceum exiguum | reverse complement strand
ATTCACCAAAAAATTCCAATATTCATGACCTTTCTTTTTGGTAATCCTATAAGGAATATTGTGAATTCACCAAAAAATGTGCTGTGAATTCGTCAAAAAATATCCTGAATTCACCAGAATGCGTAGTGAATTCGCAAGGAGTGTGCTGTGACTTCGTAAGAAATATTGTGAATTTCACCAAAAATGTGCTGTGAATTCGTCAAAAAATAATAAATAGAGTCATTAAAACTTGTGAATACGAGTGACATACTGGTGAATTCACATATTCCTAATGAATTCGCTACACATTGCTGATGAATTCAGCGCAAATTGAAGGAGAATTCACACATTTCTGGTCAATTCACCGCATATTCCTAGTGAATTCGCAATATTCAGCTTGAATTCCTAATTTTCTTGTGAATTCAACAAGAATTTCTGGTGAACACACTATATTCTTGGTGAATTCAACAAGTATTTCTAGTGAACACACTATATTCTTGAATTCACAATATTCCATTAAAAAAAGAACTGATTGACTTTATTTCGTGTAATGTTCATAGCCCATGTAATAGTTTAGACTCAATCCGTAGCATTAATTGGTTGACTTTTTCTTTCCTATTAACAACAGTGAAGCAAGAGATGCAAC
Source organism: Pharnaceum exiguum (assembly GCA_900322385.1). Classification (NCBI taxonomy): domain Eukaryota; kingdom Viridiplantae; phylum Streptophyta; class Magnoliopsida; order Caryophyllales; family Molluginaceae; genus Pharnaceum; species Pharnaceum exiguum. Next base: position 54,137 of record ONZK01002285.1, on the reverse strand, counting down.
CCCAGATCAATGATATACGAATGCTCACTGATTGAGTCATTCAACTCTGAATATCTACTACTTACCATGTCAAACTCCAATGGGTAAGAAGACCATTGTTGCCCATCCTAATGCCAATTCTCCTAGGAAAACTAAAATTAAATTCAATATGCCCTTTCATGGTTACTATTTATTCAGATTTTGACACTCACTCACCAATTTATACGATCACATTCATCATTTTTTTCAAGAAGTTCCATTTGAAACTCATATTAACACATTTAAAAGATAACATTCATCATTTTTCAAGTAAAGTTGTTCCATTTGCCACTCACTACTTCAATTATGGAGTCAGCAAGCATTTTAACTGATGCTTAGTCAACAAAGCTCTGAACAATAGACATTCACAGCAGGAACTTTGATTTGAATGGCAATTCAGCAATTAGAACAAAATCGAGAATAGTGAACACATCAAGTAATCAACACTACGATTTCAATGAGGCTTTTGATCGAACAGTTTATGTGAGCCTACATATGCTAGAAAATGTCCAAAACAACATACCCAATACCCATCACATTTTTTTATTAAATAAAGGAATTTAATAAAACTAAACAACAATTCGAATAAGGGATGAGGAAAGGAGGGGAGTCAGTGAGAAATATTACCAGTGTTTGAGCAACAACAACCGCTAGGGAAGAATTCCGGGAAAGAGAAAGGACTACTTGAGAATGGGCAGAAAAGAGCCGATGCAATCGACGACCCTCGGCAAAACTCCCCACCTTGTCGTGGTGGCTAATAGGAAGGACAGATTAGAGAGGAAAGAGAATTATAAAGGATGGTGAAAGGGAAGGAGAAGAGAGAGAGTGGAGTGAAGAATAAAGGAGGGATGTGGATGGTGAACGACGAAGGGGGTCAATTTCATCGAGGTGAAAGCAGGGGAGGAAGAAGAAGAGGAGAGGAGAGAGAATGGAGGATGAACTGGGAAATGGCATTAGAGGCTCACAGGGGAGAAGACAAGAGTCTCTCTGATGAAGAAGCTGGGGGAAGGCAGTGTTTTGTTTCTTTCGAGAATGACCATCTTGCCCTTTTAGTGAACCGGGAAAGGTTCGAGCGGGCGTTTTTTCTCTCTCTCGGGTTATATTCTCAAGCGTTAGATTAAAAACACGCGTGATCTGACGGCTGTCATTGAGTGATCACGTGATCATCCTAAGGGGCTGTAATTTGGTTGTTTACTACTCTCTCCGTTTCTGAAAGTTCTTCCACTTTGGAGGAAGTTGGAAAAACATTAATTTAACCTTCACAATTCGGTTTGTTATAACGGGGTGCAAGCAAACAATGAAATAAACAATAACCGACACAGATTTAAAGTGGTTCACCGATGGTGTGTCGGCTACGTCCACTATCAGAAGGGAGACAAATTTTATTAGGTTTTCTGAGGCTTGCTTTGTCTATGGACAAGATACCAAAAAACAACAACAGCAGTAGGTATATATAATAACTTAAATAAACCCTAATGGGCTAGACCTAAAATCTAGGCCCAAAGCAGATAGAAGATCTCAAGGCAAATATTTCTACAGGGTGAGTGAGAATGAGGAGTAGGATAGTTGTGGTAATTAGGCTGAAGTAAGTCATGTAGACAAAAAAAATAGAAAAGTAGAAGAACTTTCAGAAACGGATGAGTAGTTTTCTCTGGGCATTGTCCCTCATTGTTAACAAAAAAAAAGGAAACAAAGGTTATCAGTCTCTTGGTTTGTAATAAAAAGTAGTCAATTGATTTGGGCTTTTAATCTTTTTTAAAATAAAAAAAAAAACAACAACCCGGCTACCCTATTATATAATTATATTTTTTTTTTGATGGAATATTATATAATTATATTAACCAAATTGTTTACCGTACAAAAAAGGGAAAAAAAAAAAGAGCCAGAAGGTTTATGATTCATTGCACTCTTTTGCTTGAAAATTGCAGCACCTTATTCAAACGGCCGTCTGTAAGTATTTAATTGATCTTGAACTCTTGCATGGAAATCGGTATTTTGTCATAATATGAATTTTCATGTAGGAAACTATTGATTTTTTCGTACCTATTATAAGGAGTCTGTTTACTACTCCTAATTGTTTGTACTTTTTTTAAATATATTGCTTTAGTTGTTTTAAGGCGTGAGTATATTCTACTATTAATTGTTTTAATCGTGATGGTTAGCTTGATTATAGTCTGAGAAAAATTTGTATTCTAATGTTTACCCAATAGGTTATTATTGACTATTCGAAAAGTCATTAATATCCAATTTCAAAAATGAAATAGATTCAAACAATTTTTTTCTCATTCTAGTAAGCTAGTATATATGTTTCTAAGTCCAAGTTTTATTTATATATATTTTTTTAGAAAGAGTAGTTAAGACTGTATCTATATCCCCAAGTTTTTGATGGAGTTATTAATTAGGTCATACATCAACTTAGCAGTGTATCATGGGGAGGGGGTTCTTCCGTTCTTACCTTGCATGCTTTCAGAAATAGTGTCGATATATGTATTGCATGGATTAAGGCTGCATAACATACTTACTGATTTGCTCGACATTTGTTGGATCGTAGAGCGAAGATGGCTCCCAAGAAAAAGAAGTTGGTTAACACGGCTGCAGATTTAATCAGTGACTTACCGGGGGAGATTATTGACAACATTGTTGAGCGGTTACGCCTTCGCGATTTTGCTCGCCTGTCCAGAGTCTCGCATAAGTGGCACAGAATTTGGACTTCTAAGCCAGAACTAGTATTCGATGCCCAATTTTCCAACGATGTCACTGACAACAGATCATGGAAGAAAGAACAATTCTATACCGCTGTGAGCTCCATACTTTTTCGTCATCATGGCCCCATTGTGAAGTTTTCTCTCCATGTTCCCAAACTATCAGAGTGCCCAAATGTCCCCCAATGGTTGTCATTTGTGTTAAAAAGTGATTTAAAGGAATTTAGCATTGCTTATCATGTTGCAGATGAACCTCTCAAATTAGGCTCTAGCCTCTTCTCCTCCTGTGTGGATTTGGAAAAACTGAAACTTCACCGATGTGTATTCAGCACACCTTCTACTTTTACAGGATTCAGAAAGCTTGTGCACCTAGAACTCGACAGTGTAATCATGAAAACAGGTACAGTCGGGGACTTCATTGGCAAATGCCCACTTTTAGAGACTTTGAGTTTGATAAACTGTACAAACATGGAGGTTATTAAAGTTGATGCTCCTATGCTTAGGAAATTGGTCATTTCTGGTACATTCACATCACTTTCTTTCGAGAAGCCTCAAAATCTTGTGTCTGCCTCCATAGCATTAGACAAATTAGCTACGGTCCGCCCCAATTATGCTGATCTCCATAACTTAATTGAGGCAATTGCAAAATCAAGCAAACTTGAGGAGATGTGCCTTGGAGGTCACTTCTGCAGGGTAAGTGTGGCCGCAACTTTCACTTTGCCTGCGGTGTTCAATTCTCGATTTTGCATTGTTCATGTCCTAATGTTAAAGTCCGAATCTTTATACTGCAGAATTCGTCATGCTTTCTGTTACATTTTCTCTTCTCAGGTTCTGTTAGAAGAAGGGTTACTTACTAAGACTAATGTTGGATCAAAAGAAAGAAAGAAAACTGCCTATAAGTTATTTGGGAGCATAAAAAGTTTGACTCTGCGATCTATTCCATTTGATAATGAGTTTGGTCTTACTGCTTCACTTCATGCTATCCAGTGCTGCCGTAACATTGAAAAGCTTAATATTTCTGTAAGTCTTTTCTATTCTCCATGCTCATCATTTTGGTCCCTAAATATTTCTTCAGAATATAGGAGGTAAGTTTCAGCACAGCAAATGTGCTTTTGTCATCTTTGTCTGACTATGAATGAGAAGGTTATTATAGGAGTTTTACAACTCATTTGTAAAGTACTCCTCTCATCAGATGCAGCAGCCAGCTTAACTATCTTAATTACCTGAATGTGAACAACAAACGAGTGTGAATCCCCATTCAATGGGCCGGGGGTGCTCTAGATCTGGGTCAAGATGTACGCAACCTTACATATGTTTAAAAAAATAGAGAGGTTGTTTCTAATATTGACCAATTGTCGTATTGAAGTATTGACTTCCAACAACTTAACCAAAAATAAGAAGTATTGGAAGGTTTTCTTAGCCTAATTCTTTCAACAGCCTATGCATTGGACCTATCTTAATTACCTGATTGTGATGATAATATTTCTGAGTAATGTTTGGTCTATATGTATGCAGGTTCAAACAAGCTGCAATCCGCATAGACTAGTGAGGAAGTATACAGGCTTGAAATTACGTCGTCTCACTCAAGCTAATGTTACCCTGTCTACTTCTCCGGCTTCAGATTTCAATTTGGTCAAAATTTTGCTTGCTAGCTCCCCTGTTCTTGAGGTGTTAGAACTATCGTTTCCTGAAAAAGTCCAAGAACCTGTGAGATCAATGGCGTGGATGCTGTTGCACCATTATCCTAGAGCATCACCCAAAGTAAATATAGTCATGCTCCCAGGTAATGGTCCAACAATTTTAACTGATTTTTCTGCTCTGAGCAACTGACCCTATTGAAGTATTGATATGCAATTCAATTAATTGATGATAATATTTGCTACTAAGTACTAATGATGGGTGTATATGTATGCAGGTTCGAACTAGCTGTAATAAGCATGAAGCATAGCTGAAGTACAATTCTGATTTCAAATTATATCATCTTCGTCGTACTGAAGTTAGATTATTGTCCCCTCCTCCATTTATAAAGCTCAAGTTGGTCGAGTATTTGCTAGCTTGCTCCCCACTTCTTGTCTTATTTAGAACTCTCATTGTAACATCCTAGCTAAATGCAGTGAGATTAGTGACCTTGCTGCTGTTGAATCACTACCTAGAGCATCACCTATAGTTCAAGTAATCTTCCCTGATATACACCCAGTGTATCAAAGACTTGTCGATATTCACAGCTTCATCTGGTACTAGTTCCAGTATCTCTTCTCCATGTTACTATTTCGATTACATTCAGATTAAATCAGACTGAAAACGTGCATAATAAAAAGGCTGATGTGGAGTAAACATGCTTAACGAACGTCACAACTCACAAGTATAGTAGTTTTAATTTTTTTACCCGTTTTTTTTGTAAGATCTTCCAAGATGACATGATAAAGCAAAAAATCTCAGATCATTTGATCTTCAAACTTCACAAACAAGTTGCAGATATACTCATATACTGAATTTCTGAGAAATTCTTCTAGCTGAAGCAGAAAAAGACTGAGAGCAAGCTATCGTCCTATGACTACCGCTATCTAGGTACAATAGGGCTAACTCATGTTTTTTGCTTCATTGCTTGCTTGGTCCCCTGTAGTAGACGTCTTAGAAATCCCATTTTTGCAACCGTTCAACAATCTGACATATCAAAGGCGTAGATACTATTTAACCAGCATCCTAGAGCACCGCCCAAAGTTAGTCATCTTCCTGGTAATGGTCCAACAATTTCAACTCAATCTTCTGATGAGTCCTTGTGGTTCTTCGTGAACAGAAACGGAATCCTATGAATCTCTGATGTCAGTAGTATGTCACCTGAATATTAGATAGATAACAATATACCATACTACCAAACATATCCATGTAAGTTGGGGTGAGAATTACCAGTACGGGGAAAATCAAACCCACAAATCCCCCACCCCCTACTAGCCCCAATACATCAACGGCCAAATCCTTCTTCAGTGCACAGGAGAAGATTCGCATTCATGTAAGTTACAAGTTGCACTGCAATAGCTTCTTTTTTTTTTACTCAAACCCATTTTGCGAGACACTAGCTAGTACATTTTCAATGATATTCAAATAACATTACGAATAATTATCAGTCTCATAATTATTTATAAGATACTAGATAAACTGAACTGAAAATTTTGGAGAAAACATACCTCTATGGCAGTTGAGTACATTGTGAGAAACGGATAGCCCACTAAACTGTTCTCATACATATCAACCGATAGTCTACTACTCGTAGTTTCTTAGTAGTATCTCAATTCGGTCGGGGTGTAAATGAGGCGAGTCGAGCCCGACTGCGCGAGCCGCCTAAGGCTCGAGCTCGCCTCGCCTATCCTAACTCCTAAGGCTCGACTTGAAACTCGACGAGCCGGAAAACATTAGGCTCAAGCTCGGCTCATTTGAGCTCGAGTTGGGCTAGAGCCTGATGCGAGCCAGGCTGGTCTCGGACAATATAAATTTATAAAATGTACTAGATATTAATATAATTGTATTTGTTAATACTTAAAATTAGACTTATTACTTAATTATAAATTACAAATATTTATAGAACATATGAAAAATTGGTATGCCTATATCTTTTAGGAATGAAAATAACAAGACGAGTCAAAACAAGTCGAGTCAAGTCACACTACCGCCGGCTCAAGCTCGGCTTGTTTGAAACGCGAGTTAGCTCGGGCCCGACTCAAGCCAAGTTTTGACCGAGTTGAGCCCGAGGGCTCACCGAACCGGCTCGATTCATCTACACACCTAACCTGATACATCGGAATTTTATGGTGAAGATTTGTGGGAAAATAAAAAAAATGTATTCACCTCTATTTGGGTCAAGCGGTTAACACTACACAGCAATAATAATCACTTTCAATTAAGCAAAAGTAACGAAGTAAACAAGGCCTAAGCAGTCTTTGTATGGGCTTTGGGCCTATATTTTTTGATTTTTTTCAAGAACAAGCCCTTTTGAAATTAACCCTAAATTAATAAAAAGTTTGTGCATAAAATGAAATGGAATGATAAGAGTCGGAAGGTTTCTTTCTTCTCCACAAGGCCACATCTGAAAATTTAAAATTTGGATTACATTCACAAAATCGGCTGAAGCCTGAAAGGTATGGTATATCTTGCACTTTTATCAGTCTTTTGCATGTAATTTCAAAGACGGTTGAAGTTTTTGTGACGACATGCATAGTTGATTATGAGAGATATTTCAAGGACTAGGAATCTATTTATATCTTTTTATTATTTTTTTTTGTATTGTTGTTGTTGTTGTTAATGGTGTGGCTTAGCTGATTGTGGTTATCAGTGATGGTCATGGACTCATGGGGTGAGTGTAAATAGACTATCAGTGGTAACTAGACTATCAAGTTGTTGGAAGTATAGGGCTTGTATTGATCAAAAATAATCTTCATGGTCGTCAAAGTTTAGTTCCGTTAATATCGAAGTTTCTAGATAATTCACTTTATCGTGTTACAACACCACTGCCACTCTATCTCAACCAGTTCTCTTTGAAGGTAATACACTCATTACTTACCAGGGCACTATAGGGAACAGAGTTAGAGGGGATATTGTGTCGGTTATGTTACCATTCACGTACCTATTGGCATTCAAAGGGTTGTATGGTGGCTATAAGAAATGGCCCTAATGGTGTCTATGAGAAATGGCCCTATACATGTTAGGTTTGATATACATGTTAGATACACCTGATTGGAGAGATTTTACTATCTTCCATCTCATCCCTTTCTCCATTATTGAGTTAAGTTCTAGCCCTCCAACTTTGTTCCCTAGAGTGGTCTGGTGAGCAGTGACTGTATTACCTTCGAAGAGAACAAGTTGAGATACAGTTTGAGCACCCCGGACTACCGCCAAATCTCTTTTCAGGCAGTGTTGTTGTACCACGGTATAGTGAATCTTCCTGAAACTTTGGTATTGACGGAACTAAACTTTGACGTTGACGGCCTTGATTAACGCTTCAATTTGTCTCATCATAAGTCTTTTCCCTCCTCCGTTTTGATTATTGTTGATCAATACAAGCCGTATACTTCCAACACAAGTTTCATTACTCAGGAGGGTTTCTTTTTTTTTTTGGTTTGGGGGTTTCCTTGGTTGTAAGCCCCACGAAGAAGCAGTACTTTAGCAGTTTAGCATGAATTATAATTGGGAATTTCCAGCATTAATGTTTAAATTAAAAAGAGTAAAAAAATTCTTGAAGTGTATTTAAATAGTATATGCCAGCTTGTAATCATGCAAGTTTTTTTAAAAATTATCACTTTCAAAATAAAAGTTGATGTATCAAAATATCAAGGGAGTGAAACACTAGATGCCACATAAAAGTGAGACAAAACCAGGACCAGCTATCAACTTGGTATTCGGGAGAATATATTGTGATCTTGTTTTTGCTCGTGAAACTAATTCTGATGAACTTATCTAGGGTCTTTCTTTTCGGTTACTAAATCTCAGAACATGTACTTGGATAGGACTACATGAACTTATGATTTGCTTGTCATTCCTTGTTCCGCAGTGCTACTCTGCTAGGATGGGTGATGAAAATGATCAGAACAGAAGCAAGACGGATGAAGCTTCTGAAGATTTGATCAGTAATTTGCCAATGGGGATAATTTACAACATTGTTGGCCGTTTGCCCCTTCGTCAGTTTGTATCTATGTCAGTTCTCTCACACAAGTGGGAGAGAATTTGGACCTCCACACCAGGGCTTGTATAAGATGCCCAAAGTGCCAAATGTATCATTGCAAATCAAAGAGGGTACAATTCGGCTTACGCATTTTATGCCACAGTAGCCAATATACTCCTTCAACATGATGGTCCCATTGTAAAGTTTGCTGTGTGTATTCCTTACATTGGCGAAAGCTTGGATGTTGATCACTGGGTGTCCTTTGTGTCTAAAAGTGGTCTAAAGGACTTAAGCATTGAAGCTGGTGAATATCATGAGCATATAGGCACACGCCTCTTCACCTGTGTGGAGTTGGAAAATTTGAAGCTTCACCGCTGCGTATTCAACCCTCCTCCTAGCTTTGCAGGATTCAGTAAGCTTGTGAGCCTCGAGCTAAGCGGTATTATCATTGACATAGACATAGAGACGGACACAGACACAGACACGGTTGAAAATTTCATTCGGAGTTGCCCACTATTAGAGAATTTGAGATTAATAAATTGTACATGCTTGGAGCATGTTACTGTTGATGCTCCGAACCTTAGGAACTTGGTTGTTTTTGGGACATTCAAATCACTTTGTGTCCCGAAGCCCCAGAATCTTAAGTCAGTCTCCATTGCTTTAGACAAATCTGTCACCATCTTCCGTATAGATGAATTTCGCAATCTAATTGAGGCTTTTGCAAATTCATGCAAAATTGAGAAGTTCAGTTTTGGAGGCTACTTCTGCGTGGTAAGGGAGGCCAAAACTTTCTGCATAGAAATCATAGAAGTACTTGTTGGCTTGTTCTATTGCATATGTTCATTTTATTTCTCATATTTCAGGTACATATCTTTAGAATGCTAACTTTGTCTTGTCATTCTTTATATCTCAATTTATGTTCTCAGGTTTTATTGAAGGAACTCGTACTTCCCAAAACCTTCAAGAGTATAAGAACTCTGGAGCTGCCACATATTCAACTTGATAATCACTATAGTCTGTCCGCTGCAATTAGTACTATCCAGAGCTGCCCAAACATTGAGAAGCTTAAAATCACTGTAAGTTTTTCTTTCTATTTATTTGGATCAATTTGGTCATCAAATCTCTTTTCGAACTATGTAATAGATGGTTTTTTGAAGTACCTAGAAACCATTTGTTCCTTTTATTGTAGCAAATGAAGTTTCGTAACAGAAGTGTTTTTGCCCATCCCATCAGTGTGCATAGATTATTTGATTGTTGGAGACTTGGAGTTATTTGTAACGTACTCTTATCAGATGCAACTTACCTGATTGTGATGACTGATGTAAGATGATGAACTGATTATAATATTCATCAGTAATGTTGGGTGTATATGTATGCAGGCTAGAACGAGCTATATTCGCATGAAACAGTGTCGGAGTACAATCCTGACTTCAAATTACATCGCCTCAGTCATATTGATGTTACTGTGTCCGCAGATCCAAGTACAGAGCTCAAGTTGCTGGAGATTTTACTGACTTGCTCCCCTGTTCTCAGGGTTTTGGCACTCTCATTTTCTGAAGATATCGAAGATCCTGTCAAATCAGTGACATTGATGCTGTTGAACCAGTTGTCTAGAGCATCGCCTACAGTTAAAGTCATCTTCCCTGCTCCCATAAATTCATCACAGTGAGTCAGACTCTTAGCTTCTACTCATACTGCATAACTGCATATTCCTATACTGCTTCGGATTAGATCGGGGGAGAGCGTTATGAAAAGGATGTGGGAATCACATGCTCAATCAATGAACGTTACAGCTTACAATCCAAGTAAAATCTATTTTACCAAAACCTTACATTGGCAGCTGCTGCCCCTGCTGGTATCCTCTAATTTGTTTTTACCAAAACCCCTTGCAGTGGCAGCGTATAAGAACCTTTTGCGGGTGTCATTGAAATGGACACATTTCTATTCGCTCTTGTTGATGCTTAGTTTGATTTTGTTTGTGTGATCTACCCCACACTATGCACTTGAAACTTGAAATACTCTACAGAGTTTATTTCATCAATCATTGGTCTTTTAATTGCTACGAGAAAACAATGAATCTATCTATCTTATTGTAATTCATCGTAATGTTAGACATGGAGCTTTCCCGCAACAATGCTGAATCCTCTTATTTTTACTGTAGTGTCATAGTAAACCAGTCATAGATACTGATGACCATTCTATATGGACTTTGACTGTGCATTCCTAGAAGGAAGGCAATGGACCGTGGCCAAAGTGGTGGCCAGGCCTATCTATGGTTGACTCAGTTGGAAGTGTCCAGCTTGGGTGCGTGTCGAAGTGTCTGACTCGACAATTTTCCAGAAAATTTTCCCTAAACAGAAATGTCTAGTGTCACTGTCAGTGCCAATGTCCAAGTTTCTGGTGTCCAACATGGCTAGTTGAACTAAAATGAAAAGTCTTTATAAACTATTTGTTAACTTATTCGTAGGTGCATGACTATTATTGACATATGAATTGTACAGACTGTGATTATTTCATTGTCTCTGATTATAATGCTATTTCATTCTGCCATGCAAGGATTTGTGATTATCATTAGTAGTTTAACTGTGGAGAGATGCCATGTTGAGCTGAGTTTAGTGAATCATTTGCACCTTCTCGAAAGGAACATGGGGGTGAAGGATACAATTTTGTGTTGGATTCTTTCATTGCTGGAAAAGGCTGATGGGTAATCCAACCATCAATAGACACTCAAGTGCCATTGCTCGAGGCTACGACCTTGGGCCTTAGCTTGTCTATAAACACAATGCAAACCCCCACCCCCCCACCACCACCACCACACACACACACAAAGGCTCTGTAAGGTAGGGGCTCAACCGGTTTTCTGTGGCTTTTTTTATATCTCATTTCAATTGATATATGTTAGCAAGAGCAAGATAATATTGGTTCTGTCTTAGGGTGAAAGAACTGTTGGTTACATGTATGAAAGCATGCCACAATTACACTATTTTAGAGTTGGCAGCTTCATTCCTCACCTTTTGTTTGTCAGGATGTTCCTCTTCCGATCCTCTCCAGTTTCTCATCTATATCCTCCCTCATTTTATGGCAATTGAGTAATTGACCGCGATGGTTGAAAATTGGTCTAAACTGTACTGGTTAAACTTCGCAATTTTTTCAGCCAGCTTGGACCGATTTTTATTTTTTAAAACATTGCAAAAATCCAAATCTTTTCAATAATTTAATCAGTTAAAATGCAAAACATACCAAAAGTTCTTCGGCCAACATATCACCATGTCTTTGTTGTATGTAGCCATGTAGGACGCGTACTATCACTCAATAGCTGTGTACACTCTATTAAATATTACACATTTGACATTTACAAAGTGCAAACCAATATCTACGAAATTGGCCGTAGAAACGTACATATGAAAGTAAACCGGCATCCTTTTTTTTCCAAAGCAAAGCAAATCCTATATTTTAAAAGCTTAATAACAGTAGTTACTACAGTATATATAATAAAGTATAGTATAATAGAACGTATAACAAGCTGGTCCAACTTAATTAATAATGCATCATGAGCTTACAGAATTAGCAAAGCTATTAACAAGCGCAAGAGCATTACTAGTTAACTCCTTGACAACTGCCACCCTACCACAAACATCGTCCTTCATAGAGTCACTACCCACGTCCTGGAAACCATCAGAGCAAGTGTCCTCATTCGTCAAGGCAGCACTCATCCACGTTTGCACATTGCTGAGCTGAAACTTAAGCTCCTCACCTCCTCCCGCCATCCGGCGCATTTGTCCAAGAGAGTCTTTCATTTGCCCGACCGCGTCGCGAAATGTCGAGCAGCAGTCTCGGAGGGCAGACGCGGCCCGTTGGTCGGGCCCGTAGTCGGAAAGGTGAGTCATGTTGGAGAATTGTCCTACGGTTCGACGAGCACGGACGAGGCTGACCCATATCGCGGTCCGGGCTAGTCGGGCCGGGTCTTGTTGGACGTCGTTTGCATAGTGTGAAAGTGAGGTGTAGCAACGGTTAGGGTAGAGTGTTGTGTTGCAACTAGACCGAATGAAGTCGAAAGGGTTCGTGGTGCTAGGCGAGACGTTGTAGCCGTAGGCATTGACGTGGTTGCTAAGGAAGAATAGGATAACAAGAAGGGAGAATGAGAGGAAGGAAAATAGCTTAGTGTCCATTGTATTGGATGAGGATGTTTTTTTGGTGGAGAAATGAAGTGAATTAAGTGAGATTTTGCGTTTTCAATTGGTTTTTGGTTGTGTAACGAATGTATGTGTTTTGGACGTGCATTTATGTTAGAAGTTAGAACGATGTGGGGGTTTTATTTATGCTGGTCACTTGGTCAGTGTCCATTCCACTGAATTTCCTCTTTTGCCCATAAATGTAATCAAAGATGTGAATGCGTTCAAGGCTCTCTTCATGTAAGTAGCTTTGCTATTTTAATGTTTTCATTTATTCGGGTGTGAAAGGGGGCTCAATGCAAATCAAAGGCTGAAGGCTTTCTCAAATGAGAGCCCTTCAAAAGTGGCTTTTGAGAAATATGTAGGGTGGATATACATTAGTAATCATTAGACTCCTTGATTGGTGGCAATAAATTTATAACTTGGTCGATTGACAGATTGAGAACACTCAAGTTTTCGTTCAATTTAATTTTCGAATAAAATTTTCCATTTGTCAAGGAAGCGAGCTTCACTTGCAATATAGTAGTATAATATGTACTCCGTAATGTCGTAAAAGCACTCGGCGTCTGTAGCTAAGAATTGGAGATAGTTAGTTAGTATCATAACGCTAAATTCATTTAAGTTACCTAAATATCTGTACAAATGTTTTAAAATCTGTGCACAAGAACACTAATTAAATTAAGGATACTCATTAAGATTATGTAACAAAAATAAAGAGGACACTCTTTAAACACCACAAAAAGGACACTTATTTAGAGATTGAGGGAGTATTAACCTACACCTAATCTCGTAATGTCGTACGAACCTCAAATCATAGGATAGGCACCTAAAACAGATTAACTAATTAGCGAATAAGCTAAGCGCAATGACACGGATGGTCAGCTGGTGACTGCGTGTATCTTTAAATCTAGGAACGGGATTTTTCTTGATCGTGCCTTCTTCTTTTCAGCCGAAGAACTAAATCCTTCATGAATTCAATTTATCTCGATACAAATGTGGTGGTTGTGCTTAAATCGACATGGTAACCCTAAGCTGATTACGAGCACTATTATGGAAAATAGATAGCATATCACATCTATAACGATGCTTAGTTTTTTCTCTAAACCATAGACTCAATTAGAAAATTACATGTGATTGTTAATTTTCTTTTAATTAACTCCAGACATCAAGATATTAGCGCATCATAGCATGCGAAACATAAGCAACATGAATTTCATGTAAATATAGAAGAAAATCCAGAATACATTCCACACTCTGTAATCGCGATTGAATGTCACTGGCCTAAATGACAACTTGGAAGAAAAAAAAATCGCTTGACATGAAATGAAAGGTAGAGAAAGTAGGAGTGCCAATTAACTGCTTAATGCCTATAAAGAGTACAAAATGTGAGCCACAGTTGGCAAATATAAATTGATGAGCACAGGAATAGAAACCTCACGGACTCGAATAATAATTCATACGTGATAATTTGACTTGCAATCACAACGTGGCCTGGCTGAAATTGATTGGAATTCACTTCCCCACCCCTTCACGAGCTTGTAAATTGTTTAATTGCATGGCCTATCCTTTTTGTCACTAGTCACTCAGTTCACATGCATGCAAAGTCGAAATCTGTATGCTATCGAATTTAGACGAATCATTGCCGTAATAAAACAATTGATCCATGGTCTCTCCTCATCTCTGTTGTTCCGCTAAATTTGTGTAGTTATCTGCACCAATCATATTCTTGAAGGAAATGTCACTTTCCACATAACAGAATTATTGGATTCAATATTGAACGGCCTTATTTTCATTTGCACAACATCAAATGCTGATAATGCTCCACTTTCAATGTATCCATTATCTAATCCTGCAAGAGTAGTGCAAGGTAAACATTTGCGAGGCGAAAGCGCACACTCAATTCTTTAATAGAGAGCATATATTATTTGAGAAATATCGTACTATTGAAAAAAGTTGCTATCAGAAAGTCAGAACAATTTACTAACTAACAACGCAACACTAGTGAAATACATAGGAATATGTAGGGAGGTCGTGAGGTCGTCCAATGGGAAAAGGTGAGGCAAGTAGGCCACCATAATCTACTGTAGGAATCTCGGCATGGTAACGACGCACTTTTGTTGAGACTGCTTTTCTTTCACTGCGCATGGTAAAAAAAATTCAACGACTTTCCATATGAGGCTGAAACATCTCTCTCCGTAGACATTGATCACCTTAGACAAAGTTGTCTGTTTCTCCTTATGTCACGACTCAGTTTCAGGCGAAAAGCGACCTCAAACGGCTGCGCGCGTTAATCATACTGTTTAACCAAATCATATTCATATATACTTGGATTTTTCCGAAGTTGACCACTACCACACAACCTTCTTGTATACGGAGTATACTATGTATACGAAAAGTTGATGCCATAGAGGTCCAACTAGCGTAGATTACTAGCTTAGCTTATGATGGGTCCTATATATGTTACACACTTGCACTGTTATCGCTTCTTTAGATTAGAGTGCACTGAATGCGGGCGCGCACGAATAAGGTATACTTCTGTAGAGTAGGATTTAGGGACTCCATCCCAAAAAGAAAAACCTGAAACTGCAATCCTTCCAAAAGAAGGAAAAAGAACCCAAGAGAACTTCAATACACGGATTATATAATTGCTGAAGTAACCAATAAGCCATACTTGTTCTAGTGGTCTTTGACCCTGATTTCCACATTGGAGATCAGAATTCGAGTCCCACTAATTAGAGCATTTGCAAGGAGGAAATTACCCCCCC